>CANYLF012582075.1:0-12087 GCA_948193215.1 Bocquillonia castaneifolia
TATGCATGTTTTGATTAGACCCCATCAATTAAGTATTCAACTGATTTATTCAACATTTAATTTTGTTACACAAATAGTATTACATCCTTTAATGATGGAAATGAAAAAAATTAAGTCCATCTATTTAAGCATGATAAAAAAAAAAGAAAAAGAGTATTAGTTTACAATGAAGAAAACAGATTATTCCCTCCCTTTACAATAATATAGAAGGAAAAAAAACATAAAAATTAAGAAACATTTTTCAGTTTAAATTAGAATTAATGTCTAAATTATCTTTTTAGTATAATATATACAAGAATTTTAACCTTTCATTAAAAACTAATATTCTATTTCAACTTTTTAGAAAATGGTAAATAATTTTTTTAATAAAATTTTTCAAAAAAGAGCAGAGTGAGGATTTAGTAATAGAAGAGAAATATCCAAGTGGCGAAGGAAGATCGATGAGCACAGAATTGACAAGAATGAGGGAAAACGGTCCTCTTCATGGACCATTAGAGCCCATGTGATCTCATGTGGGCAGTGCACAAATCCTTCTTTCATACACACACACATTTGCCAACATTCAAATTTTAATTTCATGATTTTACTTTTGTTTGGTAGAATTGTGGATAATGATAATCCAAATCTAGTGCTGTGGTCCTCCACGACTTCCTCTTAACTTGAATTGTATATGAAATAGACATTTTCTGCAACTTGAAAAATACAATACAATAGTATAAAAAAAACCGGAGCATATTTTGAGAATTAGGGCCAATATCATGTAACAGAAAAAGAGGATCTCTCTAGAAGATTAAGAGAATAGGGGATTAAAGGGACACTTATAAGAAATTTAACAGGTGCTCCCAAAACCCTAGATTCTTTGAATATACTATATAAAGAACAGTACAAGAATATGTGAGGTAATTTTATTCTTCAAAAACCCTAAACCCTTCTATCCTTTATTCTCTTGGTCTTATTCACTAACTTAACCATCGGAGCACGAACGGGACCACCCAGTCCCGTCGTATTCTAACCTTGATTGCTTGTGTTGTAGAGACCCGCAGAACAAGTATAAAGACCCGAAAATAGAGGATAGAGACCCGCATGGAGCATCATGATCCATCAGTTGGTGAGGAGAACATGGACAATAACACAGTCACTGGAATACCAGTGGGAACGAACGTAAACATTCCTCAGCCACAAGGACCTTTTGCTAGAAATGGTGGAATACCAGATTCAATACATCAATACCAATAACCATGTAAACCCTCTTAGGAAATCCAACTTCTTCTTCTGCCCAAACACCAAACCTAGGAATGCAGCCCTAAGTAAACTTACAGGAAACAATGTCTAACTTGATGTCTGAAATGGCCAGCATTTTCCAGTAAAGAATGGCCGAAGTATTACAACAGTATGCCCAACCCACCCTTGGACCACACTGTTAACCACCACCACCATCACCATCACCACCATCACTATCACCACCACCCCCACCACCACAAAACACTCAGCCAATCCAAGAATCATCTCAATATGTCCTCCATACACCCACCTATCATACCCAGAAACTTACTTACCTGAAGGCGGTGATGAATCTAAAGTTGGCAGAGGCCATGGTAGGAACCCGCGAGGGGCACAGGGGGAGAAGCCACTAACAGCTGCAGGGGTAGAGCAGCAAGTCCTGGATGTGTTTAAAAGGGTAAAGAGAGAAGTTCTGGATGGGGGATTTCTAAAGTGATGGCGGATCTTCCTTATCCTCGACTATTTTACTGGAACCTCTACCGGACAAGATCAGGACCCCCAAGATGGATTCATTTGATAGGTCAAGAGATCCAAAGGAACACGTAGCCAAGTTCCTTACCATGATGAGCCTACACCATGGTGTTACGGACATTATAAGGTGTAGAGTGTTCCCCACTACACTTAAAGGAGCCGCTCAGCAATGGTATCTTCGGCTTCCTAGCTCTTCAATTCATAGCTTTACTGATATAAAAATGGCATTCAGGAAGCGGTACAGGACAAACGTCCCACCCTCAAAGAAGTCTAATGATCCGTATAGATGCATCCAGAGGCAAGATGAATCCTTAAGGGATTATGTAGTGCGGTTCAACAAGGAGGCAATGTTAATAGAAAGCCTCAATGAAGAAACAGTTATAGAAGCCTTAGGAAAGGGCACCCGTTTCCAGGAGCTACATAACAAGCTCATTGCAAAAAAACCAACCTCCTTTAATAAGGCAATAGCCATAGCCCAGAAACAGGTGGATCTCGATAATGGCCTGCGGAATGATAAAAGAGATATGGAGAAGAGAGGGAAAGGCAGCCGAAGAGGAGAAAGAGGCCGTGATGGTAAAGGAGGGAAAGAACCATTTAGGAGCCGCTCAGATTATAATACCGGGCCTGATTACCCAAGCCACGGTAACTTTACACCACTGACTGCTCGTAGAGAAGATATATTGCTCTAGATCAAAGAAAATGGGGAAGAAATTACAAAGCCTAGGTCATTGAGGGTAGAGTCCCAAGATAGACAAAACCAGAATAAATACTATAAATATCATAGAGATCATGGCCATACTACTGAGGAGTGCAAGAATTTACAGTATGCAATAGAGTGGCTGGTGTAGAAGGGAAAACTGAAGAAGTTTGTGGGGAATGGAGAACCCGAGCAGAAGAGAGAAAGGGAAGAGAAGAAAGATGAGAGACATGAGCCGCCGTCAGTAAAGAAGAGGATTGAAGGGAAATTTTGTGTGGTCATAACAGGGGGAAACCCATTTATAGAACCACCAAGGAAAAAGCAAAGACAGTAGGTGTTCACCATTGACACCAACTTCCCTGAAGTATCCTTTGATCACACAGATGTCGCTCATGTAAAGGAGCGACATAATGATGCACTTGTAATTGAAGCCATGATTGGGTAATACTGGGCGTGCAGACTGCTTGTGGATGAAGGAAGTGTAGTTAATCTAATGACCAAAAAGGCATACTTGACTATTGAAGGGGAGTTAGCGGCTCTCAAGCTAGTCAAAAAGCCACTTATTGGATTGGGTGGCAGACCAATACAGCCTCTGGGGATAGTAGAAATGGAGATGCAATTTGGTGAGGACCCTGGCCCCACTAAGACATTAAAGGTACATTTTAATATTGTTGACATGGATCTGGCTTATAATGCTATACTGGGTAGACCCCTACTATATGAAACAGGTGCCATTACGAGTATCCGATACTTGACAATGAAATTCTCGACCCCTAAAGGGCCGGTGATGATCAGAGAAAATCAGGAAGCATCCCAAAAGAGCTATACGGTAGCTGAAGGAGGAAAAGATGAGTCACTCAGTATTGAGCAGATCATGACCCCTCATGTAGGAGAAAAAAAGAACAGAGCCTAGTGATACAATAAAGGAGTTTGGGATGAAAAAAGCTAGAGTAAAGATCGGAGGAAGGATGCAGCAGCAAACTGAAAAAAGAGTCATTGATGTTCTGATGGATAACCAGGACTTGTTCTCAATAGACCCAAGGGAGATAAAAGGTGTAGACCTGAGCATAATTACACATAAGCTCAAAGTTGACCCAAACGCAAAACCTCTAAGGTAGAAGAAGAGGAATTTCAGTCTGGAAAATTAAAGAATTATAGGAGAGGAAGTGAAGAAGTTAGAAGAAGCTGGATTCATCGAGCCAATTCAATATACAAACTGGTGTGCCAATGTAGTGCTAGTCAAAAAGCCTAACGGTAAACACCGGATGTGTGTTGACTTCACGGATCTCAACAAGGCTTGCCCGAAAGATAATTATCCTTTGCCTGATATAGACCAGCTGGTTAATTCAACAGTGGGTCATGAGCTTTTTTCAATTGTAGATGCGGCTAACGGGTATCACCAAATCCCTATGAGCCAGGTAGATAAAAGCAAGACAGCCTTTGGCATGGATGAGGGAACCTATTACTACAGAGTGATGCTGTTTGGACTAAGGAACGCGGGTGCTACTTACCAGCGGCTATTGAATTATATGTTCCAAGGGCAGATAGGAAGAATAGTGGAGGTTTATGTAGATGATTTGATCATCAAAAGCAAAAGGGAAGAAGACCATCCTAGACACCTCAGAGAGGTATTTAGCATCTTTAGAGAGTTCGAAATGAGGCTGAAACTAGACAAGTGTGCTTTTGGGATAAAAGCCAAAAATTTTTTAGGGTTCATGGTCTCAGAGAAAGGGATAGAGGCCAACCCAGAGAAAGTACAGGCCATACTTGACATGAAGCTGCCAAAGAATGTGAAAGAAGTCTAGAAACTTAATGGCCGGATAACCGCCCTTGGCAGGTTTATGTCTTGCGGAGTAGTGAAGTCCCTATCACTTTACCAGACTCTTAAAAACATGAAAAAGTTTGACGGGATAGATGAATGCTAAAAAGCTTTTAAAAAGCTCAAAGATTTCTTATCGTCACCACCAGTTCTAAGCAGACCAATGCCTGGATAGAGGCTATACTTATACTTGGCTACCGTAGAAGAAGCAATTGCTAGTGTGTTAATCAAAGAGGAAAATGGGGAACAAAAGCCGATCTATTATGTTAGTAGAGTACTGAAAGGGTCGGAGCTCAGATATCCGATGATAGATAAACTGGTGTTGGCAGTTATTGAGGCTTGTAAGAGACTGAAGGCCTATTTTCATGCTCATACTATAGTGGTGAGAATAAATATGCCACTGAGAAAAGCCGTAGAGCGCCCAGAAGCATCCGGGCGGTTGATTAACTGGTCTATCCAATTAGGGGAGCACGATGTAAGATATGAGCCAAGAGCCGCTCTAAAAGCACAGGTCCTCATGGATTTTATGGTTGAAATAGGGGGAGATAAGGAGGAGCAGGTAAATGACAGTATGCTAGAGAAATGGGAGTTATACGTGGATGGTGAAAGCAATGAAAAAGGAGCAGGAGCTGGAGTCCTTCTAATAGGACTAGGTAAAATCCAAATCATCTATACTCTAAATCTTTTGTTTAAAGCAACTAACAACCAGGCAAAGAATGAAGCTGTGATAGCCGGCTTGTCGCTGGCAAAAGAAGTAAAAGCAGAAAACTTGGTGGTATACAGTGACTCTCAATTGGTGGTGAACCAAACAAATGGCAATTTTATTGCAAAAGAGCCGCTAATGATAAAGTATCTGGAGAAAGTGAAGAAACTACTACAAAGGATCTCAAATAGAGGCAGCAAGGTGGAAATATGCCAAATCCCTAGAGAGGAGAATAAGGAGGCGGATTTACTGGCCAAAGTAGCGGCTGAAAGAGCAGAAGCTTTTCATAAAATCCCATTAAAGGAAGAATTGATCAGCCCAAGTGTTCAAATGAAGGAGGTCCTGGAAATAACAGGGTTGGTCGAATGGATGAAACCCATAATTTCCTATAAGACAACAGGAGAGTTGCTAGAGGACAGGAAAGAGGCATAAAGGCTCCAAGAAATTGCTTCACTTTACCATTATCAACATGGAGTTCTATTTCTAAAGGCCAGATCTTATCCATGGTGCTGCTGTGTGTCAGCGGGAGATGGCCTACATCTGATGAGGGAGATTGATGAAGGTATTTGCGGGTCACATGAAGCAGCCCCTACACTAGTCAGAAAAGCACTTCTTCAAGGGTATTACTGGCCAACCATGTATAAAGATGCACAGGGATTAGTGGAAAAATGTGATAAGTGTCAGAAGTATGCTAAAGTGAGCCATCTGCCGGCTAGTTGTTAGTCGTCGATTGGAAGCCCCTGGCCATTTGCCGTATGGGGAATGGATATCCTTGGTCCTTTTCCACAAGCATCTGGCCAAAGAAAGTTCTTGATTGTGGCCGTGGATCACTTCACAAAGTGGATAGAAGCCATGACAGTACCTACCATCACTGAAGAAAAGATTGAGAAGTTCTTTAGAAATGAAGTCATCTGTAGGTTCGGCATCCCCCACACCTTGATTACAGATAACGGAAAGCAATTTGATTGCTAGAAATTCTGAAGCTTTTGTGAAAACTTGAATATACAACTGCATTTCTCATCCGTGTCATACCCGTAAACTAACGGCCAAACAGAAAATGCCAATAGAACTCTACTGAAAGGGATCAAGAAGCGGCTAGATGATTTGAAAGGTGGCTAGGTAGATGAACTCTACAGTGTATTGTGGGCCTACAGAACAACTCCAAGGAAAGCCACTAGAGAATTCCCCTTTTATTTGGCCTATGGTATGGATGCAATGATCCCAGCAGAAATAACATTCCCACCCTGGCGTGTGCTAAACTACAATGAAGAAGAAAATGAAGTATCAACAAAAGTTAATAATGATCTGTTGCAGAAGAGAAGGGAGCAAGCTGCTATTCGAGCAGATGCATATAGACAGCATGCCGCCATATATCATGATAAAAGAGTAAGAGTGAAATACTTTAAAGTGGGAGACCTAGTCTTACGAAGAGCAGACATGGGAAAAGGTGAGGTAGGAGTAGGAAAGCTGGGAGCAAACTGGGAAGAACCCTATGAGATAATGGAAGTACTTGGCAAAGGGGCATACAAATTGGCAAATCTTGATGGAACTGTCCTACCCAGGACCTAGAATGCTGAACTATTGAGAAAATACTATCTGTAATTGTAGTTGTCTCCTTCACAATCATCAATGAAAAAGTTCAGGTTCTAACAATATTTTATCTTATTTTCATCCTGTATAGCACCTATTAAACCGCTGTAAGAGGCTTAAAATAGCCCAGGCGAAGAGGCCAAGTCCTTTCAAACCGCTGTAAGAGGCCTCAAATAGCCCAGGAGCCTAAGCGAAGAGGCTAAGTCCTATCAAACAGCTGTAAGAGGCTTCAAATCGCCCAGGCGAAGAGGCAAAGCCATATCAACCCGCCATAAGAGGCTTCAAACAGTCAGGAAAAGAGGCTAAGTCCTACCAATAGGCTTTTAACAACCTAAATGCGGGTAATAAAACATGAAAAATAATAGTTGCAAAAAACTCAAAAGTCAAAATAAGAAGGAAAAAAAATAAAGGCACAAGAAAGTGCAACTCAAGAAAAAATATAACAACAATTCCATTTAAAAAATAATATTGTTCAAAAAAGATGTTCGAAAAAAATTGCCTTGAACTTTCTCCAGGGCCGGCCTGCATGCCACCGTCGGGCGCGACAGTATCGCCATCAATTAAAGGGTGAGCATCATCCTGAGCAGAAGGAACAACAGAAGTCTCTCCTTGTTCAAAAGTAGAAGACAATATTTCTTCAGTATGAGGAGAAAGTTGAGCCGGATCTTTAGCGATAGGAGGAGCAAGTTGAGGCGGATCTTCAACGATAGGAGGAGTAAGTTGGGTATCATCATTACCTTCATCATCCTCATCATCTTCATCATCAAATACATCATCAGTAAAATCATCCTCGGCCCCAATAGCATTCGCACAGTTGTACCAGACCTTGTTAGAAAGTGCATTGATGTCAATCTGGGCAAGCAGGGAGGAGACAAAAGAAACTTTGCCTAAGTGATCCAAGCTCAACGGATCCACTTCAAGTAGCTCAGGGTTCAACTTCATAGCCGCTCATGCATCCTCAATCACCCTTTTCCTACAAGCTTTGTAAAAAGCAACGAGCACTCAGCTAGTTAAAAGCTTGGTAGTTTCATGCTCCTGAAGCCGCTCAGCAACTACTCCATCTCTTTCCAAAATAAGAGCAACATTAGAGGACTTCAATTCAACGTTTGCTTGCTCCACCTCAGCTTTGAGCCACCCCATCTCTTCATATTTTTACTGAAGCTCCGCGTACATCTTCTTCTACTATTCCAACTCACTAGTAAGCTGAGCATTTTCTTCTTCCTTAGCCTTCACCGATTCGACGGCAGCAACAAGGGCTTGATCTTTCTCTTTAACCTCATCAAGCGCCTTGGCTAGATCAACATTAGCTTTATTTAAATCAGCATTGATTATGCTGTTTGATTTAACAGCATTAGCATGAGCCACACCAAGGGCTTCAAGATGTTGAAGAGTCTGAAGCACACATCAGTAGAAATAAGTAACCAATAAATAAATGAAACTATGAAAAAGTTGTTAGTCAAAATACTATACTTACAGAAAAATAGACTTTGCGGGTCTCTCCAAGCAGCTTCATCTTAAGGACAGAGCGTATTTTGGCCATGTCCTTTGGAAGGCAGGCTAACTCGGAGAACCGCCTCGCAACACCATCGCTCTCCATAGAAATTTATTTGTGATTAATATGAAGCCAGTCATCGGCTAAAATGGGTGCTCCAGACTCACAGAAAACCTTCCTTAGAACATACAGATGCTTAACCCCATCATCGCACATGGTAGACCCATCAAAGCGAGGAGCAATAAAGGAACCCGCTCTCTCAGTAGCAACAATGGCACTATATGAGTGCATGCGAGCCACACTAAAAGTAGGCAATAAGCAGACTGTAGTACTTACAGGAGGAGCTACATCCGTAGAAGTGGTAGCAGTAACAACACCAATGGTTGAAGCTACCAAGTCGCTACCATTGGCACCAGTTGATGTAACCGGGGTAATTGAAGTGGTGACAGCAGTTCCAGCATTTATCCCAGAGCTAACGACTGGAGCCGATATAGCAGCAGTTGCAGCACCAGACGTCCTAGCTCTCTTGCTGGGCCTCGGAGGAGGAGCCGTCTCTAAAGACATTCCAGCAAAATGCATCATCTCTATAATTAGCAAAGAAAAATAATAATCAATTAAAGGAAGTAAAAATTGAAAGAACAGACAAATCAATACCATAAGCAATGCTGGCTTCAGTGGCTAGTTCCGCTATAAGATATGGATCAGCATCAGAAGAGCTAGAGGAAGAAATTGGATTGCTAGGATGGTCCGAGATCCGGTTTCCTTTGGAGAGAATCCTAGACCTATGAGGAGACGGTGAAGGGAGGAAGGACATTTTGGTCGTAGTCTATATCGGCTAATAGACAAGCTAGTTCAGGATCATCACCCTCTACAGGCCGATCTGAGACCAGTACTTTATCGGCTCTCTTTGAAGAGTCTTTTCCAGATGAAGATCTCTCAGCAAGATAACTAGAGACTTGCTAGTCCAAACTCATCCCATTACTAAAACAAAGAGCAGCAAATGTTTGCAACTCTACCCGCTCTTTCTTTTTAAGTTTTTTGCGGCTAGAAAGTACACTCATAACCCAATCACAGGGAAGAGACAGAAAAGCATCCGAATTTTTAACAATCAAAAACCTATTTTTTATACCATGAACTTTGGGAGGACTACCATCCCAGAAGCGGTATGACGCACCGCGCCAAGAAGTCGAGACTAACATCTCGATCTTACGGCAGGTCAGTTTAAAGTATTGTAAAAACTATCTACAGTCGGCTCAACACCAGCCTGTTTATGAACATGCATAAACCCTAAAAAACTATGGATCAAATTAGGAATATTGGCATAAAGGAATGTTTTGATGCTCTAAAATTTTCACCAAAAGGGGTTCTAAGGGAAATCTTAAACCAGACTGCAATTGGCTAGCATAAACAATTACCCTATCACTACTCAAAAGATTAGAGGCACGACATTCAGCAGGGGACGACAGTAAGAATAACCAGTAGGTAAAGGGTATTGATGAATAAAAGTATTATAAGTATTCAAATAAGTAAAAACAGATTTCTGTTTTGATACAGCAATCATCATGGTATTAAAACCAACAATATTCTTAGCAGTTTTCTCAGGTACATCAATAAGAGCCATTAGAAAGAACCTGTTTGTAGTTGAAAGTTCCCGGAGAAGCAAAGCAGTAAAGAACACCAGCAAGCAAAAATCTCGAAGCCAAAGAGAATACACAAGAAAGTGATAAAAAGAAGGTACACAAGAAAGACGAGAGAAAAATAAAAAAAGTAAGGCAAGAAGTAAAAAGCACAATTTATAGGAAAAGGGATAGAGCTCAGGAACAAATGAGGTCATACGATCAAATAAAGATCAATGGTCGAGAAAAAATAGATAGTCGAAAAGACACTTTTACACAATGGGAGATGAAGTGAAACGGTAATTAATTAATGGCAGTTGTTAACCCGAGAAAAGAGGCGACACGTCTCATCATAAATGAAAATGTAACTGATAGATTTAAAAGGGCGCCAGAAATTCGAAAAGACTAAAAAGATATAAAAATAGCAAAACTTTTTAAATTTCAAAATTCAAAAGTCCCTCACAAATATCGAAAAATGAAAATCTCTTTCTCATACGGATCTCAAAATGTGGGGATACCAAACTAAGCGGGTATACAAGATAGAGTAAGAGGGAATTCCAAAAAAAAAAAACCCAAAAACCACAAAGCTACTTCACAATAACAAACTACACTTTCAGCCAATTGAGAAGATGGCAGATAGAGAAACAAGCGGATACATAATACCTATAAAGATAAGCCGCTTAAAGGGAAAAAACACAGCCGCTTACTTTAAATGTGGGTAAAAAATCGATGCTTATAAAACCACAAATGAAGTCATAAATAACTTCCCATACTTAAGGGGGGAGTACTGATAGAGTAGTAGATATTGAGCTAGAATTAGGCCCAATATCATGTAACAGAAAAAGAGCATCTTTTTAGAAGACTAAGGGAATATGGGACCAAAGGGACACTTGTAAGAAATTTAGCAGGTGCTCCCAAAATCCTAGATTCCTTGAACATACTATTTAAAGAATAGTACAAGGATATGTGAGGTAATTCTATTTTTCAAAAATCCTAAACACTTCTATCCTTTATTCTCTTGGTCTTATTCACTAACTTAAGTATCGGAGCACGAACGGGACCACCTAGTCCCGTCGTATTTTGACCTTGATTGCTTGTGTTGTAGAGACTCGCAGAACAAGCATAGAGACCTGGAAATAGAGGATAGAGACCTGCATGGAGCAACAGGATCCATCACTGAGGAAAAAGTTAAAAAAAAATGAAGTTATTTTTTTTAACTAATTAACAATGTGAATAATCGGTAAATTTTACTGTAAAATAAGTTTCACTAATTAGAATTCATAATTTTTTTTGTTTACTCTGATACTTTGCATCTAATAGTTGAATTAGTATCGTCTATAAATGTAATACTCCTTTCGTCCCGGGATAATAGGTATTTTGAACAGGTACAAAGATTAAGATAGTTAACAGTTAAATATAAAAAGTAGTAGTATTGTTTTTTCTAAAATATCATTTTGGAACTTTAAAATATATTAATTAGTCAAATATATTCATTTGGCATTAAAAAATTCAATCCAATAAATAAGGGTACTTTAGACTTTATATCCATTTGTCTTAAAAAGTACCTATTATTTTGGGATATCATCACTAAAAATGTCTATTAGTAATTTTTTTTATGAGGTCTATTAGTTAGGGCTGTGCAAACCGCGCGGTTTGGCGGTCGTTCTGTGGTGAAACCAAACCAAATCGCAATTATATACAAATCGAAGTCGAACCAAACCAAATCAATTATTTATTTTGGTTTGGCTCGTCATTTTAATTTTAATTTTTTTATTTTTTTTAAATATTTTTATAAATAATTATTATGCTTTTTATAAATATTTATTAAAAAAATCAATTAGAATATATGTACATAAATAATATATATAGATATATGTATAATATATATGAAAAATATGTAAAAAAACATATGAAATGTATAAAAAAATAAAAAAATAAAAATTGAAATGTTGTTTTTGGTTCGGTTGGGTTTCCCAAACCCTCAAACCGAACCACTAACCAAAAACTGCAATTTATAAACTCCTCCAATCAAACCGCACAGTCAAACCTAATTGGTCGAACCACAATTTAAACTTCGATTCGATTTGATTCAGAAGTATGATTCGATTTGGTTCGAAAGTACGATTCGATTCGATTTTTACACAACCCTACTATTAGTAATTTTAAAATGGAGGGAGTATATATATAACTATTGACCAATATGCATTTGGCCTATTGGGAGTGTAGCTTTGCCACATGCTATGGTCCTAGGTTCGAATCTCAGACTTGGTTGTTTCTCAAATAAGCTTCAAATGGAGCCCGTTGGTAGGTCCCACCAAAAATAAGTGTGGAGATACGGTTAGAAAGATACTAACACTAACAATACTAACAGCCCTAACTCCATAGAGGCAGTCTAACAACAATTATATATATATATAT
>CANYLF012582351.1:0-11122 GCA_948193215.1 Bocquillonia castaneifolia
AATTAGGTATTTCCAACATTGAAGAGGAGCATACTCGTCATTTCATTGAGTGGTTCAAATAAAGGGTATAATATGTGTGAGTGTGTGTTAATTATAATGAGTAATATTTTTGTAGGTTTATCAATCACATTATCATGAAAATGAGGAGATTGGTTTGGATATTCTTTCAATAGCTTGAGGTCCTGAAAGAAGGGTTAATTGTTACTCGATATATTTTGTTAATGGTTTTAGATTCCATACAAAATATCAAGAAGAGATGAGAAAAACTCAAAATAGTGGAGTAGTTGTGAAAGGAGAACATGGCAATATTCGTTATTATAGTGTACTTACGAAGATCATTGAACTTCATTATACATAAGGAATTCGAGTTGCATTATTCATGTGTGATTGGTACAATATAGTTCAACCAGGTACAAAAAAGATTGTCATGGAATCGCCAGTATCAATACTACACATAAAGTAAACACTCATGAACCTTATGTGATAGCTAGCCAGGCTAATCAAGTGTATTACATGGATAGAATGAAAGATACTAACTGGAGTTTTGTGATTGAAACAAAACCACAGAATCTTTTTGAGATGACTATTTTGGAACAAGAGTCATATCAAGAAAAGGAGACTGTGATGCATGGGTCTCATATTATTGAAGATGGAGATGATGAGATTGTTTAGAATATAAATGAAACTGATAATATAATTTAGGATGATATTTATCAATATTTTTAATATAGTTGTTCAGTATAATTGATTGTTTTCGATTGTTGCTTTAATTTTTTTAAGTAATAGTATTTATATTATATATCTTGCTTACAATAGTTTTTGAATGTATTTCATAATTTCTTTGGATAATATTCACTAATTATAATTTATTTTATTTTTATATGCATTTCTATTCATAAATATATAACTTTAAGTGATAAATATTATTTGTCTTATTTTTATGAGAATGTTTATAATGTTGTATGATAATTAATTACATCACTTGTTTAACCAACCATAAGATAAAAAAAATAATTGATGAATAAAATGATTATTTATAAATATTATTTCACCATCGTCTTATTCAAAAAAAATTATTATAAAAAAATGAATATAATTATTAAAGAAATTTAATTTAAGTTTTTAAATAAATTAATTGTCAACAATTTAATTAGTAATTTTTTTTACTGTACGAATAATTGTTTTTATTATTTTTTTATGTAATCATGATAATAAAATTGAAACTTAAAATATTAGTAATGATTTATATATTAAACTCATAAATAATGCATTTATATTTTGAATTATTAGTGTGTTAATTATTATTAACAACCTATATTTTTATAGAATTTTTTGTAATAATTTTATTTGTCATTGTCAAAGTCTTGTCACAAAAAGTGTAATATCAGCAACATATGTGTATTCACCACAAAATATTTTTTTGCAATTACAATTTTATGTCATCGCTAAAGTTTCTTCACAAACAAATGTGACATTAGTGACAAGATATGTTTATTCATCACAAATACATATTTCTTGTCACGAAAAAAATTTTAGTATTAAATAACCAAAATTTCCCTCCAAAAAATTATTATTAGCAACGAAACAATAAATTATTCGCGAGAGGTTATTTAAAGTGGTCGTAATTGTTTGATTTTTTTCATTAATTATTAGCAATAATGTTAATTTTCCATCACAAAAAATCATTATTTGCTACAAAAATTTTAAGTCGTCACTAATGTTTCGTCGCAAATGGAAGTATTTGTTGTAGTGAACGGTCGCTTGGTTTGAAGCAACCGCATTAATTTGCATCTTATCCATTCTTCTCACAAGAGCATTTAGCTTGGCATTGATAGCCGTGAGGTTATCAACCTCCAATACTCCCATTTGTTTCCTCACAACTCTTGCATCACTACTTCCCCATTAGAAACTATCCAAAGCCATATCCTCCATCAAGTTGGTAGCCTTTTGTTGTGTTATTTATCAAACTACCATTGGCCACCACATCAAAACTTAATCTAGTTTTGTGGAGAAATGCCTTGGTAGAAGGTTTGCACAACTAGCCACTCTAGTAAACCATGATGAGGGCATCTTCTCACTAAGTCCTTGAAGCGCTCCCATGCTTCATACAATGATTCATCTTGAGCTTGTGAAAACTTAGTAATGGCTTCCCTTAGTTTACCCGTCTTGCAGTCGAAAAGTATTTGTTCAAGAAAGCTTGAGATAGCCCGGCCCAAGTGTTGAATGAACCCGGTGGCATAGAAGATAGCCACAACTTGGCCTTGTCTCTAAGTGAAAAAGGAAAAAGTCTCATTTGGATCACTTCCGGTGGTACTCCATTAAGCTTGATAGTAGCGCATATCTCTAAGAAACTAAGCAAGTGAGCATTAGCATCTTCATCTATGATTTTGTTGCCTCTAAATTGGTTTTGTTGGACCGTTTGGATCAATGCCATCTTAAGCTCAAAAATTGTTGGCGGCTATAAGAGGACCAAGAATAGGATGTCCAACTCTGGTATGGTTTGGCATAGCATACTCTTGAAGAGGTCTTTGTTGGTTACCATTACCATCACGTCCATTCCCATTTCTCTTCCCTTGTGGCGGTGGAACTTCGACCATTTCTTCTATCAAAAGGTTCTCGAAATTCCTCCTTGCAACATGAACTCTAGATAACGTCCTTCAATTTCGGAAGTTCATACACCTATGAAAATCACAAGAAATATGAGACATGCACTAAGGGTTTGTCTGGTTCAATTCTAGTGTGGAATTCAATTAATTTCCAATTCTAGTGTTCATTTGTTTACCTATAAGCAATTCCAAAGTTTTGGAAAAATAGTGTAATAAATGAATTTTTATTTATACCAAACACATGAACCATGAATTTGAAAATAAATTTCGCAAAATTTTATAGAATTCATTTATACCAAATAAACCCTAAAAGAAAAACAAATAAACAAAGCAATAAAATAAAATTTAGGGGCAAATCAGTGTGATAGGGTATACCTCAGGGGTAATCGTAATTTACCCATTTTTTTGGACCTTTTGCCAAAAAAGGGTAAATTACTATCACCCTCCTGAGGTTTACCAAAAATAACTAATTTATCCATTAGTTTTCAAAAGTCAAATGTTTCTCCCCTGATTGATGTTCATTAAAATTAACTACTTCCACCCCCCTCCCCCCTGGTCCTTAACTCCATCAGTGCGGGGACCAAAAATTTGAAAAATAAAATGATGTTAGCCCCAAAACTTATTTTTTTGTCAAAAATTAAGTCAATTTGGTCCAAAAACTTATTTTTCTTTCAAAAAAGTCCATAAATTTATAAAAAAATTTAAAATTTACATAATATTTTATGATAATTTTTATATATTATTTGGGATTTATAAAAAATAGGAGTAAAATTTATTAAACTATCTAAAATATTATTTTAAATTTTAAAATCCATTAATTGTATAAAACTAAAACATGAATTTGATAATATTAAACAAGATTTATAGGTCAACTAATTTTTATGAATGTATAAAAATAATAAAAATTAAATTATTTAATCAAACTCATAAAATTATTATAAAATTCGATATAATTTTAAAAAAATTCACAATCTTAAGATAATAACAATTTGAAAAATAAATAAATATAAATTTAAAACTTTTTCAATATTTATTCATTGAAAATAAAATATATGTTCCATATTATAATGTTAAATATTTTTTTGATAATAAAATGTTAAATAATTATTATAAATTCTCACACTAAATAAAAAAAATCAAAGTAAAATGTGTTTTATCATAATTTTACTAATTTTTTAAATTTTGTAAACATTTAAAAGTCTTATAATATTATTCATAAAATATTTTATTAAATTTAATCTCTTATGTTTTATAATTTAGTTTTTTATTCATAATTTTTTTATACAAATTTATAAACATTGTATGATTTTGTAAAAGTTCATAAACTTTAAAAATTTAATAAGAGTTTGATAAAACACATCATGATTTTATAATTTTTATTTACTATAATAATCTATAATAAATTATTAACAATATAATATGAAGGATATATTTTATATTCAATGAATTAATATTTTTTGACTTATGCTTTTGGTTAATATTATCAAATTCATTTTTCTAGTTTATGTAATTAGTGAATAAAATAATATTTTAAGTGGTTTAAAAAATTTTATTTCTATTTATTTATAAATCCAAAATAATATATATAAATTTTAACAAATTTTATAAGTTCATATGATAAAAAATTTTGGTAAATATATTTAATCATTTTTTTAAATTATTATTATCTTAAGATTATGAATTTTTTAAAATTATATCAAATTTTATAAAAATTTTATGAGTTTAATTGAATAATTTAATTTTTATTATTTTCATACATTCATAAAAATTAGTTGACCTATAAATTTTGGTTAATATTATCAAATTCATTTTTAGTTTATAAAATTAATGAATTTTAAAATTTAAAATAATATTTTAGGTAGTTTAATAAATTTTATTCCTATTTTTTTATAAATCTGAAATAATATATAAAATTGTAAAAAAAAATATTATGTAAATTTTTAAATTTTTTTATAAATTTATTGACTTTTTTTGAAAGAAAAATAAGTTTTTGAACTAAACTGACTTAATTTTTGATAAAAATAAGTTTTTGGGCTAAATAATATATATTTTTTAAATTTTAATCCCCACACTGACAGAATTAAGGATGGAGGAGAGAAGTAGTTAATTTTAATAAATATCATGAGGAAATAATTGACTTTTAAACATTTACGAATGAAATTGTTATCTTTGGATAGTAATTTACCCAAAAAAAACCCTAAATAATAAAGCGAGTAGCGTAAATAATAGGCAGTGCAGCGTGCGAGTGCCAGGGGTTAAGGGAGTGGGAGTACAGGAATACAACACATATAAAAATTGAAATGGGATTACAATTGCATCTCCAGTTTAAAAGAAAGTGATATTATATATAATAATAAAATAAAATAATAAAAAAATGGCATTCAAGAAAGATGTGTGCAGAAATTTTCAGCGAGGAAGGTAATGTCTTCTTCTTCCTCTTCTTCTCCTTCTCACAGTTTATTATGAATTAGGGTTTTATATTCTTTTACTTACTAATACCACTGCTTATATTAATATATGTTTGATTCAATTGAAATTGAAGTTTGTGTGTGTTTTTGTTCAGCTGTCAATATGGTGAAAGATGCAAATTTCTTCATGTGAATAATAATAATAATAATAATAATAATAATAATAATGCATTTGGATTTGAGTCACAGCAGAAGCAATACTCTAATAATCCCTTTGGTTTTGGCTCTCAATCTAAACCTACCCAATTCAAGGTTACTTCCCTTTTTCTTTTTTTTTTTTCAATCATATTTTCCATTATTATCAGGCTTATTAATTAAATTGTGTATGTGGCTTGCAGGTACCTCACATTGCCTCCAATTGGATTTTGAATATCTCTATTATTTTTATTTTTATTATCATTATCTTAATTTTATGTTTAGTGATGAATGACTTTGATAACTCTGTGCCTGGAACTACTACTGTTAGCCTTTTGAAAATAAATGGAGCCGTTCCACTACCAATGCTGCTGATAATCAGCCTTCTCAACCTGCTAATCATAAGTAACTACTTCTTTCTATGCTTTATTTTTTTAACTCTAATTTATTAATTTACTTATTATTTTTAATGATAGATTCTGACTTTTTTTTTTTTACTTACTTTTGAAGGTGCACAGATCCTGAATCGTGCAAACGCCAGATTGCTGAAGATTTTCAGAATGAGAAACCACTTTGGAAGCTTACTTGCTATGCTCACTCTAAAAAGTATGTTTCCCCACCACTTATAATTTTGTGTCATTTCTAATTCACATTGGATTTACTTGTCTTTTTTTTCCCTCTCCACCTCCTATACAGTGGCCCTTGTGACATTGCTGGTGATGTTAGTTACGAAGAATTCCGAGCTCTTGCATATGATGAGGCCAAACGTGGATTGAGCTTTCAGTTGATTGTAAGCATGTGCTGCAAACCATTTTCCCAACTCCTAAATGCTAATAACTTCACATTACTTCTTGCATATTATTTCAAACTTATTTATTCTCCTTCCGTACTAGGAAGTTGTTGAATTTTATGAGTTAACAGGAATTAGGAAAGTCGGCATTTCAAAATATGAAAGGCAGGTTACTATTTTATGGAAGTGCAAATACATGCTATGAAAGGCTGCAATGAAGCACTTAAGATTTTGGATATGTAGGCTTCATTTGCAGCTACATATCTTGTCCTTCAAATCTTTATGACGGATGAGATGCTGATTTAACATTCTTACTCTTTGAGATGATAATGACGATGCACATGTAGGTGAAGATGTGAGCTCAGTGCTCCTTAAGATGATAATGATGACGTGTGCGCAGGTGAGGATGTTGCTCAGCACTCTTTTAGATGTACAAAAAAGGGAATGATGGAAATTCTGAGAATGTCAGCAATCGAGATGATGGCAGGGGTGAAGCAAACTGTTACAGTGTTGATACTTTGGATGATCGTAAAATAGTTTTAATAATATTAGCTGCATAGGTCGATTTTCGATCCTCCTGTTGCCCCTGCAATTGAGATTGTCATTCAACACAATAACTTTCCTGGTATTGGGTTGCCTTATGTGTCAATGCTCTTCATATTTGATGTGCTCTTTTTCACACTTGACTTCAAAAATTTATTATATAC
This sequence comes from Bocquillonia castaneifolia, assembly GCA_948193215.1. Classification (NCBI taxonomy): domain Eukaryota; kingdom Viridiplantae; phylum Streptophyta; class Magnoliopsida; order Malpighiales; family Euphorbiaceae; genus Bocquillonia; species Bocquillonia castaneifolia. The sequence continues at coordinate 6,707 of CANYLF012582351.1, forward strand.
ATAGAGCAACAGATTAAGCACTTGGATTTATAGGGCTTAAAATTCTAGATTCAGTATGGAGTAGCGTAGAAAATAATGTAAATCTTAGTTATTATTTAGGTCAACTATGGAGTCCAACAGTCCAGAGAAAGGAGAGGAATGAGCATTTTGTGTCTAAAAATTGGTTAAAAGGATTTGTTTTGTTAAGAGGTTATTTTGAGAAAGCTGCTTGCAACATTTTGAATTTAGGTAATAGTTGACAACAATTATTTGCTGAAAGAATGTAAGATATAAGTTGTTCGAGGCTATGCAATACTTAGGTCTCTTGTTCTTATCCTCTTCACTATCTATGTTACCATGAATAAAAAAAATGCTTATGTTTTTAGTAAATACGTAATTGCAAGGTGGAATATTGCTGCTTTTGTTCAGTTATCTAACAGAAACATCCTTTTGCCAGGTTGAAAGAGAGAGAAAAATTCTTAGTTCCAAGTTGATAGAGTTTGAGAACCTGCTCCGTAATCCCTACGTAGCACCTCTAAAGTCAGCTATTAGCCAGAGTACATTTCCAGGAGCACCTTCCAATGCAGTATTGCCTAGTGGGCAAAACAATGCTCCACCCGCAGTATCCAGTTTCAGTCAACTAGGTGCATCACTTAATATGGCTGCAACAATGTATGTTTCTTGAAATTCAAGTCGTTTTGTTCACTTTTAAATGGTACCCATATAGTATTTTTTTTTTCCCGTTGGCTTTTGGAATCCTTTAAACTGAGAACTCTGGGATCCTGTTTAGCTAATTTCAATTTTTCTCTCTCCTCAGGCCTCCAGCACCTTTGAACAATGCTTTTGGGCAATCCAATTTCTTAAGCTCTAGCCAGAATAACAGTACATTTGGAAACAGGCAAGGATCTGTTTTAGCGTTCTAGTTCTTTTTTGGTCAGGTTTTAGAAAATAGTGGTGTTTGCTGTCCACAGATAATCATTTTTTTTTAATGTTGTTCCAAAGGTTTGGTGTCTGGTTGCTTATTCATTGTTTTTATGTCAGGCCTTCTGCATCATCAACATATGTCTTTGGGCAGCCAATTGTCTCCTCCGATTCTAGTCAATCAAAAAATGTCTTTGGGCAGCCTAGCTTCTCTAACATAAACCAAACATCAAATATATTTGGGAAAAACAATGCCACACCTGCAAATCATGGTATGATGGCTTCTCTTTTTCCTGCATTATTAATATGAATGCATAACTTCCTAATCCGATCACTATTCTTATGATAGGCTCAACCAGCAGCCAACTTTTTGGTGAGGCATCTAGAAATATCTTTTCCTCAAATGCAGCAGGCTTCAACAGTAGCAGCGGTGTGATAAGCAATCAAAATAATTCATTTCCGTTATCAGCAGTGTCCACACAAATCTCTTATTCTCCTACTTCCCAGCCTCTGATCATTTCTGGCACATCCACTACTTCTAATGCAGATGGGTAAGCTTCTAAACAATTAGTGTAAGCCTATAGGAAGCTTCTGTTTAAGCCAGTAGTCATAAGCTACCGTTGCAAGTCAATTGGAATTCTTAGTGCCTAGCTACAAATTGCCATTGTACGAAATTAAATGTTTGAATTCCAGTTCAGAATTACATTGAGAACATAATTTACATATGCTTTCAGTTTCTTAATAGAGCTACTGTTTCTAGGAAAGAATAACTTTCCTTGATATAGACCCTTCCAGATGTTGGTTCTGGAACCGTCAGTTCTAGGAACTAGAACCATCTTTAAGGTTCCGGTTCCTGTTCTTGCAAAATAGGAACTGAAACCAGTGGTTCGGTTCCGGTTCCGAATCGTACTTTTTCATAATTTTTTATTTTTAAATTACGGTTCGGAACCGGAACCGCCCCTTAAGGTTTGGTTCCGGTTCCTCCAAAAAGAGGAACCGGAACCGCCAGTTCGGTTCCGAACCGTGGAGAGGTCTACTTGATATGTATAACAATTAATAACCAAGTTCATTTCTTCCAATATAAGTTCCCACAAGTTCCTGACTATGACTCATTTATTTTGAGATTTGTTATTTTTGTGACTCGATGTTACAAATATGTTCTGCCAAATAGTTCTGTTTACAATTATCATTTGAAAAATTTAGTCTCATTTGCTAATTATTGTTGATGCATTCATATGATTCTCATTTGCTAATTATTGTTGATGCATTCATATGATTCATTTTGTTCTTCCCTCTGCAGAAATGACGTGCAAAGAGGGATTGTTTCAGTTGATGCAACTATTTGGTTGAAAGAAAACTGGACACGCGGAGAGGTATATATATAATATGTTCTATGCATTTCTTGAAATACAACATGCAATTCTATTCTTTCACTTTCCAAACCATATGCAATAAGAAATTCAGTTATGTTATACACTTGTCCGAAGCCCATGAGAAGCTGAAATGTGCAAGCAATGGAAATGCATAAGGATACGAAGTTTTTATCTTTGATATTTTTTTAGCCTCCCAAACAGTAATTTCTGGACGATGTTAGCTGTAACTTGATAAATTTCACTTGTGCATACCAGATCCCAGAAGAGGCGCCTCCGGATGAATATATTTGACCTCTGGTAATCTTTTTCCTGAGATGTAAATTGTCAGGGTGGTTAAGATGTGTGAAGCTCTGCCAAGCACTAATTCTGCTTCTTGTGAGAAGGCAACTGGTCTTTTGAGAAATGACCGCCGTTGTAAATTCTTCCTGCATGCTTATCATGAGATAGGAACACATGGGAAGCTGTTTTTGGTACATGCTTAGGATGAGATAGGCAACACATTGGGAGCTTTTATGGTTACATCACTAAAAAAAGTAGCAGTTCTCTAATACATCTGAACAAAATGTTTCTCTAACAAGTGTAATTTTGATATATTTAGTTATCTTCAGAGAAAGAAAAGGTTTTAGGGTTTAAATATGCAAATTATCTTTTTTCCCTATAATGTTTCTGGACAAAGGGATTCTACATGTTATAGACAGAAAGAACGAAAAAGAAAAATTAAAAGAATTGAATGGTTCGTTGGATTAACAAGTAGATTTAATACTACTTACCTTTTCAATTACCCGTCATTTTGGATAATATTTTTTGCTTCAGATAATTTGTCTATTCAGGACATCAAGTGGAGATATGTGTCCGATAATTGATTTTTCGCTTCAAATTGTATAATACTGATTTCCCCTCAAAAAAAAAATTATAATACTGATTTGTGAATTGTGAGCATGAATGTTGTCAAAAAAAGGTTATCAATATTGGTGTGTGCTGAATAAAGATGATGTATAAAGTATCTGCTCTAAAAAGAAAAAAAATAAAATTGATACCATTTTGAAATAGAATAAAAATTTTGTTATCCATTGAATTGGTTGACACCCTTCCCACACAAAAAAAAATTGGCGATTACTTTCTAAAGGATTATAAGTTAGATAAAGGTCAATGATGGAAGCCAAGAGTTTTATGTTTGGAATCAAAATGCAAACTTTATCAAAACAAGGAAGGGAAAATCCCCAATCCAATAATCCATCCAGGACAGAGCTGCTCTTGCTAAGAAATGAGCTGGGGAATTGGCTGAGGGATAGACAAAAGTTACAATAACTTTATCATGCCTATTCTGACATTTACAGCAAGCTAACGTTTTCTGTGCAGGCCTAGGTTACAGAGCTGATCGGTCAATCACAGTGAACTGATCGGTCGATCTCGTACGACCGATCGGCGATCTCCCAAGAATCCCAAATTTCCGCTTTTTAGTTAGTTAAGCTTTAATTAGATAAATTAATTAATTCGGTAATTATTAAAATAAATTTAAAAGCTCATTTCCCATTTCCTTTCTCTATGATTTATTTTTATAACATTTATTTTATAATTTGTAATAATTATTTTTATACCCTTATTTTGTATTTTTTATTATTTTATCACCCATTTGCATGATTTAAGATTAACTAAACTTAATCATTAAAGCTGGTAATTTTAGATAAAATTGGTAGAAAATCATTTCTCATTCCATTTCATTAAGGTTGAATGTATTTTATTTATTTATATGTTTTATTTAAATATTTTGTAATATTTTATATATAATTCATCCACTATCTATTCTATTAGATTTTAATTAATTAATGTGCAAATTTTAACTAAATAATTAGGATATAAAATGTGTAGAAATTAACTTTTAATATATTTTGCATGTAAATAAATTATGGATAAATATTTGGTAATTATTTATAAATAAAATAAATAGAAATCAACATTGTCACATTTTTCATGTAATTTAATTAGGACTAACAAGCCGGGCTAATAATAAAATTAGGCTAGAAATAATTAGGGATTATTGCTATATTGTTAAATTTATTGTAAATTTGTGCGCAATTTATTTCTACTGGTTGTTATACGCTTTCCCTCACACGCTGCATGTTAAAATAACTAGTTAATAATT
>CANYLF012583104.1:0-10196 GCA_948193215.1 Bocquillonia castaneifolia
GGGTTTTGAATTGATAGTTTTGTATATATATGTTTGTATATTTTGGGAGTTATGAGAAGTGTAAAGTATTTTGATATTAATGCATATATATATATAAGATGTGATAAGCGTTTGATACGGTTTATTTCATTTTATTGTGTAAGAAAGTTCGTTATATGTTTAGGTGGTTTTGAGTATATTCGAGTGGGTTTTTACGAGGGAAAAGTTGAAAATTTGTTTTAGAATTGTGATTTTTGGAAGAAAATTTCGTTTTGAGCTTTTTAATTTCACAACGATCGTTGCTAAGTTTACAACGATCGTTGCTAGTAGCTCGTTGCTGATTTTCCACGAGCTCGTGTACTCTACTGGAACTTTAGCCATTTTCGTGCATTTTCACAATGAGCACTGTTCATTTTACAACGATCGTTGCACCTTTCACAACGATCGTTGCTAAATGACAACGATCGTTGTGCCCTTAAAAAAAATTTTTATTTTTAAAAAGCGGTTTAATGGAGTTTTAAAATTTCAATAATTATTACTATTTTCTATTTTATTTTTAATTATATGGTGGAATTTGGGGTTGTCACACCATCTTAGATTAATTATTATGATGTTTTACATCATAATAACCTATTTTAATTGATTTTGTATGAATTAAATGCCATCTTATGTTTTCTACATCTTTCTTGTTCAGTGTCTGTTCTTTTATCTACATATTGTTTAAATGCCATCTAGATCTAGGTTGGGTTTTTCCCATTTATACCATTTATTAGGTTGTTTGGATCCATATTTCTCTGTATCTATGTGTTTTTCTTTGATTTCTGGGCTTAAAAACCTAGAAAATTGCATTTTCTATCGATTTTTGCTCGTTTCTGAAGTTAGGATCGCAAACGCCACTAAGCAGAGTGACATTTGGCCCGAATGCCACTATAAATAGTGTTCAAAAACCAATGCCACACATTATAGTGGCGTTGGTGGAGTTTAAACCTGGAAATTATTGTGCTTGTTCGTATGCTGTAAATAAAGGCTTTCACATGGAAATAAGTGATAAGGTAAGCTTCTATAACTTCCTTGGTATTGTTTTTAGGGTTTAAATGCATGTTTGCATGTAAAATTTAAGGAAAAACTATCTTTATTATACCTTGTAAAGTAGTGGAAATGAAGGTAGGAATAATACTTAGAGCGGCTGCAAAGAATCACACTTTAAGGAATGCGATAGTCCGATAACAGAATCGCTGAGGTCAATGCTATTTTGCATTTCTTAAAGGAATATTTGGATACACTCCAGGAAAGGATGACTACAACCTTAAAATTGGGAAATAATACTAAGGTGAAAGTCATGGGTGTTGGTAGTATGAGTTTCAAAATGTTTAATGGAGAGGTGATGACTTTGTTAGACGCAGCATATGTTCCAAAGATGTGCAAGAATTTAATTTCATTGAGTATGTTAGATTCCAAAGGTTTTAGTTATAATGCTAAAGGTGAAATTCTAAAGGTGACTCAAGGTGATAAGGTTCTAATTAAAGGGAAGTAACATCATAAAGTATACCATCTGGTAGGTAGTACGGTGAAGACCTTAAGTACTAATTGGAAGCAAGTTTTGCGCACAAGGAATGGTTTCCAAATTAGAGATGGTTGTGAATGGGTGGAGCTTGCCAGTGATATGGAAAGGTTGGGGTCTCTCTCCAAAGTCAAGTAGCTTAATTGATTGGTTTCAGCTGCATATGGTGTATTGGCCATGGTTTGAATTAGTGTGTAGGACCAAATTTGATTCGGGTATGTGCAGTTGGGGAAAATGTAGGCCACTACGGTATTGCAATTCAAGTCAAGGTGGAGATTATTAAGATTTTGACTTAAATTATGGGAATCCAAGTTGGACTTGAATTATTCTTATTAAGTCTTTATTTGGTATAGTCAACAAATAATAGACTTGGAACAATTCCTAATTCATTAGGGAAACTTATTTATAGCTTGGTGAACAAGTCTAGGGTGTCTATATAAATAGACATGTTGAGGCATGAAAAAAGTTGTGATGCTAGGAAGTAAAATATAAGAGAAACTTGGGGTTTGCAAGTTTATGTATTGGCTTGGGTATTTTTGGGTGTGGGCAAACATTTAGAGAGGATTAAGAATCAATTTTTTCTTTTGTGCTTCTTGTTTTTCTCTAGGGATATTTGATGCAATGTATATTGCATAGGAGAAATAGGGTTTAATTAGGGATATTGTTTGCTTAATTTGAGGATATTTGCATTAATCCTGCAGATATTTTATATGATTTTTATGTCTCTAATAATTTTCAACTTTTCCCCAAAACTAAATGGTTTTGAGAGCCTTTGTAAGTAATTTGAAGGTTTTAGGGTCACATGAAGACATTTTGCTACCTTTTGATGCAAGACATGGAAGTTGGGAAAGCTACCTATTGAGTGCCTTTGATAACTAATTCCGAAAAATGTTGATATCATTTTGTTATGAGAAGCTCTAGATTATAAGTTCATTTTGTCTATTTTCCATAGGAAAAAGAATCACTATATTTGGATTTAAGATGAAAAAAGGTATGATTTGATCATTGTTGGTTGCTCAAATAGCAGTCTTAAGCTGAGCACTAAAATATTTTATTTAATTTGAGGTTGCAGATGATTGAACGAGAAAAATTTCATTTCTTGAAGACTTGTAAAGGGGATCTTGAAATATCAAATGTACTCTATAATCAGGTGATTTGGAGTTTTCTAGCCAAAGATATCATTGGTCAAGGTTGGTTGTATTGTTGGAATATTAAAGGAGTCACCATACCTCTTCGGAGCAACTTATACCTTTTTAGCCATAACTTTCTCCACAGACATCGGATTGGGGTGATTAAAGTGGCTTTGGAAACATAAGAGACAAAGATACAACTTTTGTGTTTTAATAATTTTAAAATTTTGACATCTAAAATGATGAAATTGCCCTTGAAGTGTCTGGGGCAGTTGTGGGTAGTTATTGGTGAATGGTTTGCAACTCTTTGTAAGAAATACAACTTATTCTGACCATAGGGAGTAAAAAAAGTGGAAGTTATTTCTGGAAACACATTAGAAAACATCAGAAATCATTAGGAAATATTGTATAAAATTAGTTTAAGTATTTTAGGAAAAAAAAATATTCTTTCAAGGCAATTAAGGAGATACTTCAAGACTTCTTTCAAACCTAAGAAGATTACAAGGGTATTAAAGGCTATGTTTCTTCTATCTTTTCTGTATTTGCTTATGTGTTTATTGATTTTATTTCTTTCATCTTTTATATTTGAATAATTAGTCAAGATGTATCAAGGCTGATTGCCTTAGAATTGAAATTGCAATGCCTTTATGTCATATGTTGAACTATATTTATATTTAATGTAATGTTTGATTTGATTTGATTATGTGTTGAGATTGAATGTTCCTTTATTTGACTGGCCATCATATTAAGTGTGTTAGTTAGGGAATCATGGCGAGAGTTGGCTTCCCTAATAGAAAACCATCCATAATTACTCTAATTAAACGATTTTTGAGTCTACTTCAAGAGGGGTAAAAAGGATTGGCAAAGAACTTCATGGTTTTGTCTATCTTTACAATGACATGAGAATGCTTGTAGACTCTAGTTGAAATACCTTAATCGACAATGAGAGTTGCTCTTAATGATTTTAGGTCAAGCCTCCAATTAGTCATTCATTCTTCCAAATTATGATTAAGATGAATCATACTATGTTCAATGATAATACTTGTGGTTGTAATTTCAATTCTAAATCCTTGAATTGCTTTATTTTTATTAATTAGGATTAGTAATTAATTTATAATTTTTTTGTAGTTAGTAAATTAATTTAGGAATTAATTTGATTTAGAATTGGAAAACTCTACTTATAATAATTGGTAATCCTAAACATTTTAGTATTTATTCATATTAATACTTAACACTAAAAACTCCCTGAGTTCGACACACTACTCCACTATACTAAGTCCTTGGAGTCTAGGGAATGTAATTCTACCCTCATCAATATTCTAGAGAATGAGAGTTTATTTTTCTAGTCTATGTGAGAGGGTTTATACAATAAATTGTGGGTTTTAGGTTTGACCAACTCAAGGGAATTTCAATTAACTTGTATTGTGATTTTATTCTCATATAGTGAAAAATTAGTATTTTTCTGTGGGTAGAGACAATTAATTGTCAAACCACATTAAATTCTTGTCTTCTTCTATTTTTTCTCGGTTTGTTAATTTTTATTTGGACATTGCTTGATGTTTGTTTGTGTTTTTTCCCAATAATAACAAGCTTAAAACCATTCATTTTCCTTTTCTGGGAACTTATTCAGACCTTTTCATATTCCTGCACTTGTTCAATTTGACCTAGATTAGGCTGAAAATCTCCAAGAATTGATTGCATGCCTTGTTTAGAGGTGGGTCCATACCAGTCCTAGAAACAGGGGCCATGAGCCTATACCAGAGTCAACTAGGATAGGCGCACTCCTTTGATGCATAGCCATTCCAAGGTAGACATGTGCATAGTTTTTTCTGCAAAAGAACACCCTTGCAACATTAGCTAAGTTTTATTTTGTCATAACTAATGACATCAGCCAAAGCACTCCTCTACCATTATAATTGCCTCCCATTTTTACACAAAAAGATGGGCGAGGCGGTGAGGGAGGGGGGGGGGGGGGGTGGTGTAGATAAACAAATGGAAACTTTACTAGTTTAATTTCTCAAACTAAACACATTTGTTAAACTTAAATAAAATCAACCTACTAAACAAATACTGGTCTTGTTATAGGGACATTAGACTCAATTTAGGTTGTTAAACTTGGGATAGATGGCATCTTTGTTTTACCACTCATTCTTCTCTTCTCCATGATTTTGTCATTTTGTTATGTTGTTTTAGTTTTCTTCATGACTTGATTTATGTTGGAAAAATTTGTTTTACAACAAGCACAATTTTAGATCCCAAACCTAGTTTTGGGTTGGTATATACCCGCACTTATCTTTAGTAAAAAAACTCATTTCATTTTCTTTACTTTTATTGTTTTTATACTCATTTTACAACTCCTTATGAGTTTTAGTAGTTTGAATAATCATTTTGATTCTTAAATTTTTTTGGCCTAAATAGTATTAAAATCACCATCATATGATTCTGAGCCTTTAAAGGTGTAAAATTATTCTCTTTTATCTGTTTGATGCTTAATATTCATAACTTTATGGCTTAAATAATCATTTTCTTGGTTTTTCATAATAAATTCCTTTCCATTTTCTTGATTTAATCACAAAGGTGTCGTCTTTGACTACAAATGATAGCTTTATGTTCTAAATCATCAAAGTTTACCTTTATGTGTTTTAGGTCTAGAGTCTTATACTTTATGGCCTAGAAATCATTTATTTTACTTTATCTAGAAAAAAAGCTTCTTAGTTTGTGGCTTTAATCCAATAAATTTCTTATATTTAGTAGGAAAGCTATTTAGTTTTTTTTTTTAATAAAAATTCCATTTTGGCCTTGACCTCATGGTCCTAAGGTGATTTTTGGATAATTTTGCATCTTTTACAATAATCACCCATTTCGATATTTCATAAGGGAAATGACTCCTTAAAGCATGCTATATAGGTTTTTTTTAGGAAACTCCCATTTCAATTGCCTCATAACTGAAATGATGTCTGCATGCTTGTAATGATCTTTGCCTAAACGACACAGATCCCAACCTGTGATGACTTGACCTTCGATGCATGTTAAACCTGTCTTTATTATTTGATGCTCAAACCAATCATCACCAATGCGGTTATTTCCTTTAATTGATCTTTATAACTTTTCTCACCATTTATTTTCTCGCACATTTACTTTTCCTCGTTTTTAGCTTTTCAGTCATTCAGTTTCTTATACATTCTTGCATTATACTTTTCTTACACCACTATTTTGCTTTCTACATGCCATATATTCATCTCATTTCATTTTATTACATTTCCTTGGATGTTGTTATAATATGGAGTTTCGTGGGGAATTTTCTCGCGTTTTCCATAACACTGTTATACTACCAGATTTTCCTTAAATGCAAGGCAATCTCTAATGATTTTTCCTTGCCAATTAGGGGACCAATGAAATTCTAACATGTATTTGATTCAAGACTGTAATCTCAGGTTCAAGTAATAAGTTTTCACCATACTCGGGATATACTTTTAGATGTTTTAAGCCATTTTTTTTTCAAGACTCGCAATTCCAAGCTAGGTTTTTAGAACTTATGCATGTCATGATTGGTTTACGATACATATGCTCTCTGTGTAAGCAACTTGCCCTAATACGTACTAGGCAAGCCCAATTTTGACTTGTAAACATTACTTGATGGTTATGTAACTGATAATTGTAAGAGAGAGTGCGAACCAATCTCTATGAAGGTTTACGAGTTGTCTCCAAACTCTCTCATATCCTTCCTAGTTTTTCCGTGTGGCAACTCCATAGACATGACATTTTAATATGTCATTGATGCAGGCCTATCCACAGTTGAATATGCTCTCGGTAGTTCTTACCTGTCCTAGAGGCCCTTCCGACAACGACAGGCCTATCCACATTTTGGTCAGTCAACAATAGTCCTCATGTAAAAAAAAAGTCTAATTACAACATGTAGCTCTTTCTTTTAGCTCAAATTTTACCTTACGCTCCCTTCACTCTTGTCCTCCATCCTTCTATTTCGCTTCACTCATCCTATTTTGCCTTATCAATACTATAGTCCTCCTAAACCATCTCTTCAAACTTCTCCCTTAAAAAAATGTTGTAGTTCTACCACTGTACTTATATATGTATGTATTTTGAAAAGGAAATGGGCTATCCACTATATAATTAGTGTCAATTTATTTTCTTTTCCTTTGAAGGTGGGATTTCTACTTTTAAAACGTATATGTATGACATGTGTGAAACACATATAGTGTTTAGGGCTTCTAGATGCTACGCTTGGGGTGGATTTAACCTAAATCAGGGCACAAAACATGCATTCTCTCCAATTTTACTCAATTCAAGCTTAAATTCATTTGTTTTGTATTTCTTATCCTATCCTATGATATTTAAGCTTGTTTTTGTGTGAACTTCATGTAGGTATGAAAACTAAGGGGTTTAGAGACCATGGGCAACGTTTGGAGATTTGAGCTTCAACGAGCTAGAAAGTGATTTTGAGGATCGACCGACTTCGGAGGATCAAAATGGCCAATGTGGGAGAGTTTTAAAGTGAAAAGCTCTAGATCACTAGCACATTAAGTACATTTTCATTTGCAACAAAAATCATATCAATTGGTGCTAGGATAATGGAGATACAAGCCACAATCTGGGAAGTGCTCCGAAAGGTGCCTCAACTATAGCACTGAAATGTCAAGGGCATTTTGGGTAAGAATACGACCATTATATGCCCCTTGCAAGTTGAGTCATCTTCTGGATTACTGGAACTAAAAGAACCAAAGTTGCCCGGACCGTACATGGACCAGACCCGGACCATACCTCCTGCCAGAATCAAATTTCCTATGAATATCCGGACCAGACCTGGACTAAACCTGGAGCAAGACGATTTTCATTGTTTTTCAAGGGTTTTTTTTTTTGGGGTTTTCAAGGGCATATTTATGGGGCACTGTAAATAGAATATTTAAGGGTTTTTTTTAGGGAAGGTAACCATAAGAGAAGAGACTCCACTTAAGGGGCAGCCCCTAGTGAGAGAAAATAAGATAAGATAGAGAGAGAAATATTAGATTATAGTAGATTTAGGTTAGATGAAGTTAAAATTAGTTTGTAATTAACTCTTTAATCCTTTATTAATCAAGTATCTTTTATTTTCTTTGCAAAATTCCTTTACTTTTAGCTTTTGCAAGTGGTGTAAATGGGCGACATTTCTCTAATCCCTTTACTCTCTTTTTATTTATGTCTATTTATGATTATTAGTGAGTAGTTTGCTTTGCGTTAAGGTTTGTGGATCTTGGTTGCCATTAACGGCATGATGTAATCAATGTTTATGCCTTGTTTATGCATTTTCTCTTGGGTTTCCTACATGGGTGTTTATTTTATGCATTTATGATGTTGGCCACTTCATATATTTTATTTATTTAAATAGTGATGTTGAGAGAATTCCTTATTTCATTAATTGGCATGTGGGTTTGTTAATAACCACTAGTTGTAAGAGCAACAGGGGTTGTTAAGGGTTAATGGGTGTCTTTACTTAATTAGGATGGCTAGTTTTGGGTTATCAATGAAAGTTGAGCCTAGGACTAGAGCATTCATGTTCCTTAGACACAGAGATAGGCAAGGGTAGGAGGCATGGGTAGGTTTTGAATCATTAACGCCCTCGAGTTATGCATTGATTTGGCCTACTTTATTGCTTTGTGTTATTAGTAGCCCAAGTGAAGCTTTTGCCCTAAGGATTGTCAATTATTTCTTTTGTTGCTTATGGATTGTGTTAGTAGTATTTTCTATTGTGTTAGTTAATTTAGGTTGTTTGCATTTAGAATTGAATTTGTGCTTATTCCCTTATTTAGTTGCCTAGATAATTGTTTTAATTCTTGCCTAATACTCAATCCATCGATCCTTAGGGATCGATATCTTTTCACTACTTGGACACCGTACACTTGTGAGAGCTATCAAGTTTTTATCATCGTTGCCAAATATTGGTGCTTTTGATTGACATTAGGCTAGAATTTGAATGATTAATCCAAATTTTGTTTTATGTTTTTGCTTATTTTTATTGTTTTCTTTAATTTTGTTTGCTAAGTCGGCATGAACATGGATAGGTAAGACTTTGATGTTGTTTTTCATATCTTGTCTTTGAAAATTGATGAGCTCTCTAGACAATTGGACTCTTTTTGTTGCCAATAGAGCTAACAATCAATCTTGTTTTTCTTATGCACGTGTGGACAACATGTCCTACCCATGGGTTGTGTCCAATGGCAATGGTGAGCTGACTCACTACATTGGGATTTCAGCTTTTGAGAAAAACATGTAGTCGCCACTCGAATGGCATCGGGACACTGAGTGATGAATAAAACATGTTCATTCCTTTGGAATTGTCATTCTTCATCACTCTAGATGATTCTGGGTTCGGAATGAATTTTCCATACTAGGAAAATTAACATTCTTTTAATTAATAGGGTCGTTGTTTCCTATAGCAGATAAATAATTTTAAAGTGATAAATCACCTAGAAAGTAATATGGGACTGGTAAGGATGAATGATCATCACTGAGATTGTTTCTAATCAGTTTTATTTCTCTACATTTAGTCTGGTTGGATTAGCCCTGATTGATTGAGTGCTGTATTTGGTGAGTTGCTACTTTTGATATCAGTCGAGTGGGTTATTTCCTTATTTATTTACATGTAGTACATTCATAGTTGGTTTCTAATATATTATAATTTATTAGTGATATTAATGTTTGCACATTATTCATTTATTTATTACCCGGGATAATGAATGGCGGGAATATACATACACCCTTACAGAAAGGAAAGGATAAATGATTTTCTACCAATTTTATTCTACTGTTTACCAGGTTTGACTATTTATTAGAAGTCTAATTAATTAGTTAAACACTTATTCTATGTAACTAATAGAAAAATAGGGTTAGAAAACCTTACCAATTAGTCGGATGATCCTTGGGAGATGAACCGGCCGACTAACCTTGAAGCTTCAATTATTTGGCATCTTGGTCCCAACATCGGAAGCACACTCCATGCATGATGGTTCGACCGAACTGTAACGACCCGAAACAACACCATTTAATACGTATTAAAATACATATTGATCGTAATTAATCATAAATCAAAATCCCATTGAAAATTTCCTTCGAAAATAAATTTTTCTCTGAAAATTAGGGTGCAACGATCGTTTTAAAAATAGCAACGATCGTTGTGAATGGTACAACGATCGTTGTGAAATGAACAGTGATCGTTGTGAAAAACACGAAAATTTTCCAAAGATCACGAGAGGTACACGAGCTCGTGGGAAATTAGCAACGAGCTCGTTGCAAAAAGCAACGATCGTTGTGAATAGTGCAACGATCGTTGTAAGCCAAAAATCACAATTCTGAAATTTTTAAACAGAAAACACAGTTTCAAAATAGTATTTCTGGCTTACCACTGTAAGACCGTACTTAAAACCAACTCAAAAACACTTAATATATATGTCAAACTTTTCAAACTCAAAAATACAATAATGTTAATAAACAAAGAACATTGAAAACATAATCAACATATAATTATCCAAAAC
>CANYLF012583813.1:0-10786 GCA_948193215.1 Bocquillonia castaneifolia
AGAAGTTTTGAATTTGATAAGTAGGAAGTTTTCAGTGTAAGTCTGGTTTTTCTTTTTCCCCAAATTTTGGAAAGCTAGGTCGGGCTAAAAGACTTGACCTTCATAAGCTTGTCCTGGGTTCGATTAAATTTCACCTTAAAATTTTTAGACTTAAATTTCGTAACTTAATTCTTGATATATGGTTTTGTAGCATAAAAGCTCTCGTTGTTAGATAAAAATGCCTACTTTCCATTAAATATTATCTACAAAACCTTCCATGTCACATCATTGCCACATGTAATCCCCTTGACCCTAACACTGTGACACCGTATATAACCAATCCTAATAACACATGACCTCCAGATAAAGGACCAACAGTGAAATGCAATTAAAATTCAAGGATAATTGATGGATTGTATACGAAAATTTTGGATACATTATAAGCCCTATTAATAATTTATAAGAATTTTATATAATATTGTAAATGATTTGTTGAAATTTTTATTTATTAAATGATTCTTTTACATGAGTGGCAAGTTTAACTTATTGTTTTATAAAATTTTAAAAATTTCAAAACAATTAGTGACTTATTAATAATTCAAAATAAATTAGATGATCTTTTTCTAAATAAAATCAATTTAGTAGCTAATAATTTTCAAAAATTAAATTTTATTAAATGTATTTAATATGACAAAACATAGTATATTGTGTAATTTTTTTTTATATTTTTATGATATTTTTAGTGATTTTAATAATGTGAAATTATTATAGTTGTTTGCCATGTCATTTTAATTTTTTAGAAGATATGATAATCACGAAAAAAAATTTAAATATAATTTTATATTACTAGGTAATTTTTTTTCTATCTTTATAGTAATTTTAGTATTACTCTACATGTTTTAATAGTTTTATAAAAATTATTAAAAAAAATTGTAATGTATTTTCATAATTTTATGAAAAAAAGTAAAAATTACATTAATTTCACAAGAAATTATAAAAAATTTAAAATCATTTAGAGATTTTAAAAAACTTAAAAAGTTATTCGGTGTATTATTTTTTTTATAATATTAAAGATAATTAAAAAAAACTAATACAAAGATAAAATAACTAAAGTGTTATGCAAAAGTCATATAACTTATTCATAAAAATATTGAAAATTTTTAATAAGGCTTAATAAGTTATTTAAAATTTTCATATATGATCTCTCAATTATAATTTTATTTTATGAATTATTCTTAGATTTTAATTAAATTTCACATATTTTTTGTAATTATTTGAAGTTACTTATCATTAAAAGTTGGTATGGCACCACATTGCAGCTGATTATAGGCGTCATGTAGCACTAAGGATGGTGGATCACATGTGCGGCAATATGATATCATGTTATTGCCGTATGTGCTTTTTTTGCCACATGAAATGATGCTGTGACGCCACGTGAAATGTTACGTCATCACCGTTTAATATAATTAAAACGAAGTTGATTCTTACCTAGACTGAACATGTATTCTCAATTTCATATAGATGTTTTCCACGATTCAAGGATAGTCAATGTTAATTAAGTGAAGACATAAGATTTTTTCGATTTAACGAATGTAATAACATGGACTTGTATTACATGGACATGGACTTTTGTATTGCGTTCTAAGGAAATTTAGAGATTTTGATAGGAGAGAAGAAAGTTCATTTCAGATTAATGGTGTTATTTGGTGTCTCGACTTTGGACCAAGAAAATCAGAAGTAGAAGGGCGGAATCATATAGTGATCCCAATATTCCATAAGAACCTCATATTACCATCTTCCATTTCACATTCAATTAGGAAAATGGATTTAAATACATTCAATCGGATTACTTATGGTTGCAAAATTTATGATGAACAAACCAACAACACTTTCAAAAAAATGTTAAAAAGAAGTACTGTCCGCACAATTTTTAAACATACAAATTACAATACAATGAATGGACTCATTCCCCTATTTCTGAAAAAAATAATTATACTCTGGAAAGGCAGACAGGAAATTTGAGACGATCTGAGGTGACGATGCCCGTCCTCGTGTTAGAAATGGACGCAATCTCTCTAACAATGGATATATAATTCCTTTCTCATCTACTTCTTCCAAATTACCTGCAACACCACCATAACAAACAAAGAACAAATGGTCCAAAAAGTCAGTAAAACCTAAACATTTGTACAAGTACATGATAAAGACGATCCAATCACGACTATTAACTAGATGCAACAAACACAAGCACGAGCCAAATTGCCATGTAGCTTATTAGCTAATTCCTTAACTTAAAAATATGAATCCTGATGAAGCACCACTTTCTCGTTGCTGATTCAAGATCACTTATAACTAGGAAAAGTTCAACAAAAAAACATGGGTTTGGAATCTGACAATAGCATGTACACTACACACTCATGCTCTCTAACCGCCCAATTGATCGGGATTATCTTCGGAAAATAAATAAAAATCTCCCAACTTATTATATTTTTAATTTAAGTAATGGAACATTGCCCAAAGAATCGTACCCAATTCAATATCATGTTCGTGATCTTCCACATCCCCCTCTTCAACATCTATTCCATTGTCCAAGGCCACTGCTGCTTTTGCATATCTTTCTAGAAACTCTTCTTCAGTTTCTTCACGTACATCATCCTCAGAGTCCTAATCACAAAAAACAAAAAAACACCAGTCATCATAACAGCAAGAAAGTTGAAGAAATTACAACCCAACCCCCATAAAGTCCTATTTGAGTTTTAATCGCTAAAAGAGTCCCTGGTCAACAATAGCGGTAATCAAAGTATTGATGCTCCTATCTTGGACCAAAAATAAGTTTCTTTTTCTTTCAATCAATCAAATAGAGGTAGGTGCTGAGAAAACACCGTATGGCAGTCCTTAAAAACTAGATGAAACAAATAGATAATACGGAAATCAGACCTCATCATCATGGTCATCATCTTCATCTTCATCTCTATCTTCACCTTCATCTTCATCTTCATCATCATCCTCTTCATCTTCTGTTTCTTCCTGTGCTTCTTTTAACCGTACTGACGCCTCCATCAATGAATTGAAGCAGTCACTAAACAAATTACCACCCAAATTCTCTTGTCCTAAAAGCCGCTCAATTATCTTTGCCAATGTCATGACTGAGAAGTGGAAATAAACAAATATTTAGCACTGTTTTTATTGATTCTACTTACAAGAATATCTTTCTTTTTGAGCCGAAGCCAACTGAAATTTTCATGTAATCATAAATTAAGGTCTGGCATCAAGGAGCAGCATGATAAAAAAGCACACAGCTTTTGGCATTGATTGGATATCCGAATCAATAAGCATATGACTTCTTGGCTCATCGATTCATAGGACGGATCTATCATTTAATCAAATTTATAGATAAGGTGCAAGTATGGAAGAAGACAGCTAGTAGCCACATAGTTTTGCATGTTTAGAAATGCATGAAAACTTCCTTTAGGTTTTGTCAAAGACATGAACTAATCACCAACCTGCTAACTTTATCTCAGACCTTGCCACTAGACCAGGTTCAAAAGAACCAGCGCAGACAGATGCAAGTGCAGATCCCCAAATTGTGAAGCCTCCATCCACATCTTTCTCTAAAATCCCCTCCACAATATCAGGATGATACAAATAGCACGATGATACAGCAAGCAACAAAGGCTTCCAAAGTGAACAAGGCTTGCTCTGAATTTCCTTGAAATGAGAAAATGCAGCTTGACAAAAAGAAATTGCTAGCGACCGCTTCACTTCTGCTTCAGTTGGGTAAAGTGGGACATGTAGTAGCATATGGATGCATGAGCAAGCTCTCCATGTTGCAGATGGATACTGTAGAACAGCCTCACTAACAAAAGCACCAATGCCTTCAATAATAGATCGTGCTGGCACAGGTGGAGCAGGAGGTGAAGGCATGTATGTGATGATGAAATTCTTCAGTCCATACTTACTGTTAAGGTTAACAACTTCCTTAATACAGTCAAAGATTGATAAATCTTCAGATTCTTCCCAGGCATGGCAATCAGATATCAGATCAGCCCAAACTAATAATAACTCAGATAGCTTAAGTTGTAAGATTACATCACTTCCAGTAACTGAAAGCATAATGGATTGTAGCAGGGTTGATGAATCATCTATACATGTTGGAGTTGGAGAAGTCTGACCATATTGATCCTTATCAAATTCCAAGGAGTGATACAAACAGATCGAGAGAAAAAAAATAAATAAACATTTGTGAAAAGTTAATACACGCAGTTATAATTGTCAGGCACTAAATATGTAAAGAGCACGTGCACTTGATTTAAAATTTATGAACTCACTCCAAGAAAAAAGTTCCCAAAAAAGGGGGGAAAATAACTAGAGTGATAAAAGGATCATCTTATGAAAGTTGCATTCAGAAAAAGATACCCAATTTATGGTAGGAGCAGCCAAAGACCATAACTGGCTTGTTTTAATATATTACTAAAACAAGAATTCAAGTAAATTCAACCAAAAAGTGTTGTGACCAACGTACTTGTGCATGTTTACTAGATCAAGTCAAGTTCTTGTCTAGTGCAAGGAAAAGAAGTTGGACTAACCATTGGATCCGTGGGCATCAGCCAAATCTGTTGCAACAGTGCTGACAAAGCTTTACCAATAGCAGCTCGACCAGATACCCATTTTTCACTTGATTCAATTTGTTCAATCTCTTCAGGAAAGAAGTTCTCCCAAGATTGAGCCATTATTGCTAATGCTGCAAAGCCCCTTTCAACCGCCTATAATGCATAAAGTCAGTTCATAAACAGAACTACGCATCAAACATTAATACATAAGTTGAGGCTTCCATTTCATCACTGCAGTCCAGTAAGATCCTGAATTGTGCAGTTAAATTAAACAAGGCATCTGCGTGCATATATTCAACATTACACATGCTTTTGAGAGCATAACTGAGCATTGTTTATTAATGATACTGGAAAATAATGCTAAGGGATCAGTATCTTATCTAGAATTTTTCTTTAGTTCTTTTTTTCTACTCTATCAGGATAAAACATATTAAATTCTAAGCAAGAATTGGTACCCCATGCAGTGATAAGTAGAAGACAAAATATTTAAGAAGTTTATGATCGGTCTAGCCTCAAAAGTCATACATACTTGAGGCCATGACTCCAAACCCGGATGCATAAACTTCAAGAGCTCTCCAACTAATGATGAAACCATATATGGAATATGATCTGCAATATTTTCATCACCGGCTTCCACCACAGAACTCAGAAGCTGAAACAAAATTGAAGTCTCTTCCTCTTCAATGTCTATTCTACTAATCACAACTTGAAGAAGAGGAAGCCACTCAGGGGGTGAATATTCATTCTGAAAAAGACATGCATAAAAAAGAGGTAAGAAACCAGAACCGAGAAGTGAATGCGACATTCCACAACCATAAGGAATATCTGGAGACCTACTTCAAGAAGCTCCACAATCGCACCAGCTGCAGAAACCCGAACAGGATAGCAAGAAGTGTCACTATTATCTGGCATTGCCAGTGCCTTCAGCAATGAGGAATATATATCTGCCTTCATCTCCTGAAAACAAAGCAGAAGTTTCTAAAAGAGTCCAGCCAAAAATTCAACAACATTCAAATTTACTAGTTGAGATCAGCTGCATGAATGAGATAACCAGAAATGACATATCAAGCAGATGCTAAGTTAATTCTTTTGAATTAATAGAGGAATAACATGAGAAAGAAACTGCCTCACTTCTGGCAGACAGGATGCCAGCTCCCCAAGAACCCAGTTTGCGGCAGCAACCAAATAAGGTGAAGGTACGGACACCGTATACAATGGCAGTAACCGAGTGTGAACTAGAGCAGTTACAAATCCAGATTTTTGCTCTTTTAGAAACTGTAGTCAAATGGAAATAAGCAGACAAAACTTAATTGCATATTCTTATTAAAATAGTAGCTTCACTAATGACTGAATAAACAGGACAATATTTTCTTACATCTTGCAGGCCACCATATGCCATTAGAACCCCAAAATAACTGCCATTGGTAATGCGACAAACAGAACCAAAACAGATGTGAGTTTGAAGGAAAGAAAGTAAATTTAGGATGTCTAAACAAAAAGGAAGAAAATGATAATCACTAATATTTCAAGGTTGACAATCTGATGGTCAATGTTCACTTATTATGCCACAGCCACCTCATAGTTCTAAAAGTTGTGCATTTCAAATATTGCATTTTCATTTTCTTCGTTCTTTCCAAATGTTCCATCAATTAAACTTCATATATCATGCTATTTTTAGAAAGAACATATTGCTGCAAGAGGCATATAAATATTGCAATAGGAAATCACAACTCTTGAGAAATTTTTATGAACGTACTCATTTATGATTCTTGCTTTGAGTGCATCAGCATTAGAAGGAATGGAAAACTTAGACAAAAATGGAAGAACCAGCAACTCCCCCATAGAAGACCGCTGGTTATCTCTCTTGTTCTTTTCACCCTTCTTACGCTTAGAGGATGCCACTGAACCACTATGAGAGGTTGCCATAGGAGGCCCCTGTAAGCATTAAATGGCAAGTTAGGCAATAATTCCATTGAAAAGAATATAAGTGAAGAATGTATAAAGGTCTACCAACTACCCACCTTTGACATTGCAATAACACCAAGCAGATTTATTGCACTTTTTCTAGCCGTAAAGAGATCATCCCTCCATCCAGAAATTTCTTCCTGCATATGTACAAAAAGTGATCATATAATAACATGCAAAACGGTTAATGGATGACTTAGGTAACAATTAATTGCCATACAAGTTCAGATGGCAGATTCTTCCGTATGTACTCTTCCGCATCTTCTTCCCACTCCAAAATATCCTACTTGCAGACAACACAATGGAAAATGATAATAGGAATACGTCAACCAAATTTGTAATCACTATGAAAGAACCTTTCAAGAATATGCTTTATTTCAGAAATCACACCTTTTCATTCATGGCCATTGCTGGGAAGATTGCAGAATCCAACAAACATGAAAAATGGGGTGAAACCAATCTCCAACCCTGTTCCCAGTTAAACGGAATCTTAGACAGAAACTAGTATTTAAACCAGAAACATCCAATGGTCCGCATTTTAAACAGAAAGCACTTGGCTCTCAACAGTTAGGTTTTTAATTAATAAAGATGTAACAATAAGTCAGGCATTGACTGATAAAAAATAAAATTTAAGAGAGAATTTGAAATTACCGGGCCTGTCTGTAGAATGTGGGAGATTACATCAAATGCTAATGAAATAATTCTCTCTGGCAGGAAATTGAGCTTCTGCAAATGAAGATTATGGCTTCAAGTTCTAATGTGGTCAATAAAGCAGCAACCAAGACAGAAGAATGATCAATTAATCAAAACCCATTCTAATGGTTTTAAAAAATTATTCAAGCCACCAGAATCCAGTGAAACTATTGAACAAGAAAATCAGGAAACGAAAAGGAAATCTAGAGAAGACATTTATAAATGCATGTGTGTGTGTATTTGTGCATATTTACGTATATTTCAGTAAAAAAGCTCCTATATGTGAATTTGGAACTAAAAAAGAATGTCAACTACCAAGCAAATATTATTAACAAACTTTACGAATAAAAAGAAAAAAGTTACACTGATTTTTGCACTATTTTTGACCATCATCAGAGCACAGTTAATGATATCCGGCATTAACCTGCAAAATGAAAACAGCAAGAAGAGCACTTGTGAATACTTAGATGCTGATAATTTTTTCTTGAAAAAAGGTGTACCATAAATTACTTGTCAGAATATTTGCGGTGTCGGGTAACCAGAGCAGAAAATATGAGCAAGCTCCTTTTTCCAGTCTTTAGTCTTATCTGGTGCCCATCTTCTGAAGTAACACTATGATCAAAGCTCATAGAATGAAGAAGTGCAATCAAGTTCCGGCATAAGGAGGGTAGAGAAGGTACTAGTGCAGACGGCATATGTGACCTCACCTATAAAGTAATTACCAAAGTGCGAAAAAAGCACGAATCAATATGTAAGGGAATGTCATAGGCAATCTGAGTTCATTTGTAAGGAAGTGACTTACAGTGAAATGTATGCATTTGCAAACAATAAGAAGAATCTTCTCCACTTCAAGCTCCATCATATCATTAGTAGATAATGCCTGCATCATACACAGAATACACCATCATTACAGAATTCAAAATACAAACTGGCTCATAAAAGCACAAAGAACGCAACCTTCTCAATCAGGTGATGGAATACAGCTAATATAGGAACAAGAATTTCTTTGGCAATCAGCTCTAATTGTGGTGGCACAGGCTCCTTAGCAACCTTAGGGTTTAGAAAATACTGCCAGAGATAAAATAATCACAAAAGTAAGCAAAAAAAGAAAGAAAAGAAAGGGAACTCAATCTTAATAATTCAACCTGGAAAGGTCTCAGAAGAGCATGGAGAATGGTGAGGGCATTAGTGGTATTCCATTGAGAATTAGCATTGTTATTAATAAGATTACTGTTCCAAATAGCAGACCGAAGATCAGGTACAAGTTCAGGCCAAGAATTCTTCTCAACAAACTCAGCAACAACAATAATCCGAAACTACCACCAAAAAAAAAAAAAGAACAGCAATTAATTACTGTGTGAATTCTTTAAATAATTTAATTTCGAAAAAAGATAATTAATTAATTAATTACCACTTCAACTAAGACTTTCAAGACTGGAGATTCCACTTGAAGTAAAGCTCGCATGAGCTGATCCTTGAACTCTTTACTGACATGTGAATTTGGACCATCGCTATTGATATTTCTCCTAGTATAATTCTTGAGGTATGTAGCAGCAGCTATTTTTTGACCACGATTTTCACCACCTGATTACAATTTACAATTTTAATTAAAATCAAATTAATTTTTAATACTGTAATTAAAATTCAATAATTTTGAGTACATGTTCTGTTATTTTTATTAATGTTTTTAATTAATTTACCGGTGGAAATGGAGAGGAGGGAGTAAGGGAAGTGAGGAAGGAGAGAGAGGCGGTCGAGAGCTTCTGTAGCGGTACGGACGACATTGGCATCGGGATTGAGAGTGTCGTTTAGTAGCTGAGCAATTTGAATCACCTCCTCCATTAGCCCTTTTTGGTGGCCGGTCTGCAGCTTTTGAGGGGTGAAAACCCTAATAAAAACCTAGTAATAATAATTCTGAGAATTAAAAAAAGAGGGAAAAGGTGTCAAAACATATTGCGCGGGAAATACTAACAGCGTAGTAAAGTATGTATCTGCAACTGTCATCGTTAACGGAGCTGTCAAAAGAGGTAAAAAGTTAGTTGAGACAGTAAATTGGAGATGCGGGGTATCGAACCCCGTACCTCTCGCATGCAAAGCGAGCGCTCTACCGTTTGAGCTACATCCCCTAGAAGTTGAATTTGTGTATGAAACATAAATGTCTATAAAAAAATTTACTTAGCTGAGTACACGTGTAAAGCAGAAGAAGGGAGCAGCTGGTACTTGGACCCTCAGGCCACAGCCACGTCAGTCTGCCACGTTCTCTTCATGCAAACAGCTTTCCTCTTCTATTTGAATCGTTTGAGGTGACGGTGAAGGAGAGGAAAACAAGAAATAAAGGTTGTTGAAAAATGCCAGGTCTTACCCTTGGGGATACAATTCCTAATCTTCAAGTTGAAACTACTCATGGAGTTTTCAAACTTCATGATTACATATATACCTGGACGATTCTTTTCTCTCACCCAGGTTAATTAATTTAATATGATTATTATATAGTACTAGTAATGAATATCATCATAATATTTGTTTGCTTATAGATATTCTGCAATTGCATTCCGGCCTTGCAGGTGATTTCACGCCAGTGTGCACTACTGAACTTGGTAAGATGGCTGCAAATGCTCCAGAATTTGCTAAAAGGGGAGTGAAGTTATTGGGTTTGTCCTGTGATGATGTTCTTTCTCACGTTGAGTGGATTAAGGACATTGAAGCATACACTGTAAGCTAATTAATGTTCTATTACATTCAAATACTTAATTGTGTCCTAACACTTATTAATATATAGCTGTGTGGATATATATATATATATATATGTGCAGCCAGGATGTAAGGTGACATATCCGATTATTGCAGATCCTAACCGTCAGGTCATGCATCAACTTAACATGGTGGATCCGGACGAGAAAGACTCCTCAGGAAAAAATGTTCCATCTCGAGCTCTGCATATTATAGGCTCGGACAAGAAGGTAAAACAAAAAATCCTGCAAAGCTGATGTTTGTTGGAAATTAAGATGGTAATAGTTTCCAGGTTGTTGTTCTAACAATTACATTTACATGTATGTTTCCTAAAACGAAGATAAAGCTGAGCTTTCTGTATCCAGCAAGTACTGGAAGGAACATGGATGAGGTGATGAGGGTGGTGGAGTCCCTGCAGAGGGTGGCCAGACATAATATTGCCACTCCAGTTGACTGGAAACCAGGAGACCCTGTTGTTATACCTCCTAGTGTCTCAAATGATGAGGCCAAAAAAAAGTTTCCTCAGGGATTCAAAACTGTTTCTCTTCCTTCCAACAATGATTACCTGCGCTTCACCAATGTTGACTAGAATACTACTTACCTGCCTTTTGGTTGTGGAGAATGTGAATGTGGATGGCCTTTTTGTTTCTCATAATGTTTTTATACTCTGTAGACTTGTGTGAAAATGCCTCCAGCTAATAACAGAATTGAACTGTACACTCCACTATAAAATCCTCTATGCTACTACTACCTGTCAGCAGTAAAATACTCCCTCCGTTTTTTTTGGGTTTAGATTTTGTATTTTGACT
>CANYLF012583970.1:0-13135 GCA_948193215.1 Bocquillonia castaneifolia
CAATGGCAATGGCGAGCTAATTCACAAGGTAGAATTTTGAATTTTGGGAAAACGTGTAGTCGCCACTTGAATTGCGATTGGGACACTGAGTGACGAGTAAGACAAGTTGATTCCTTTGGAATTCCCATCCGTCATCACTCCAGATGATTTCGGGTTCGAAATGAGTCATCCATACTAGGCAATTCCACATTTAATTAATTAAGGAGGTCATTAATTCTTACAGAGGACATTCAATGTAAAGCGATAAGTCAGCTAGAAAGTAGTATGCAATTAATGATCGCCCTTAATATTGTTTGTAATCGACTTTATTTTTATGCATTTAGTCTAATGGAGTTAACTCTGATCGATTGAGTGCTGATTGTTGTATTTGGTGGGTTTCTATTAATTTTATTTAAATTAACCAAGTGGATTATTTCCTTATTTATTTATATGCTAAACATCCATGGTATGTTTCTAATATGGATTTTATATATATTTAGAATGTTACTGTTTGCTCAATAATTAATTAATTTATTACCTGAAATAATATGGCAGAAATGTATATACACCCTTAGAGAAATAAAAGGAGAAATGATTTTCTACCATTTTTATTGTACTATTTACCAGGTTTTGTTTATTAAAAGTCCGATTAATTGTTTGACAGTTAATTCTAGTACATTTAATTATCTATTAAATATATAATAACAAAGCACATCAATTGTAAGAGGATTTCAATTGGAGTAAATTAGAGTAGTTTTTAGCTAAAATGCTGATCCACCTCTTTTAAATGTTATACACTTAATTATTATGTGTATTTAGTGTTTATTTTATTAGTAATTTTTCTTTACACATTTACTTTCTTTTCAGTGGTTGTATTTTTTTAGCTTTAAATTTATTTCCATCACTCTATATACGATATCCATTATAACTAGAATGAATATAATATTCAAGTTTTAATTAAAAGATTAAAATTAATTTTTTATCCACTTTTTCTTTTTTAAGATTAAGTAATAAACTTTATTTCTTCAAAATTCTATTTATGATAATTAATCTTTCTAAAAAAATATTTATAATCCAATTGATCTATTTATTTGAATATCATTTTTAAAAAAATAAATATAATAGTTATGTAGTACATTCTAATTTAATATTTATTTTATATTTTACGTTTCAATTGATCTATTTATTTAAATAATTTTTTAAAAAATAAATACAATACTTATGTAGTACATACTAATTTAATATTTATTTTATATTTTAGTTAAAATATTATTTTATTTGTATATAGTTTAATAAAATAATTTTACTAATGAAACCATGATATATATAAAATATATGAAAGGATTAAAATAATTTTAAAATTTATTAATATTAATAAATTAAAAATTGACTAATCGATGAATTATAATTTACTTTAAAATTTAAAAGAAGTATATTGTACATATTACATTATCAATTTTAATATTTTTGATCATTCTTTCTTTTTCTTCAATAAACTCTGATTTCATTTATTATTTGCATCAAATTTATCCCAATTATTTGAATTAATGATGATGTTAATAATTTAGTTAATACAACAATTTCACTAATTACTGATGTGGCAATATTATGTCAACAATAGTTTCAATTCTTGCTACACCTATTCTCTCATAATTAATTCTCTTCAACATTTAGTGGTTACAAAATTCATTTTCATTTATTTTTAATAACAAAGCATATGTATCTCTTTTTGGCTACTAACCTTTAGATTGTTCATCATTTTATTAAAGAATGCAAATCAAACATAAGATAACCAACATGATCTCATTTCTACTTCAGAATATTAATATAGTCCATGGTCTTGAAATTGTTGGTCTCTCTCTCTCTCTCATTGCTACTAATTGCTGACATGGCAATATTATATCAACAATAGTTTCAATTCTTGCTACACCTATCTCTCATAATTAATTCTCTTCAACATTTATTGGTTACAAAATTCATTTTCATTTTCATTTATTTTTAATAACAAAGCATATATATCTCTTTCGGGCTACTAACCTTTAGATTGTTCATCATTTTATTAAAGAATGCAAATCAAACATAAGATAACCAACATGATCTCATTTTTACTTTGGAATATTAATATAGCCCACGGTTTCTCTCTCTCTCTTTCTATATATATATATATGAAATAGATTTGTGGACATAAGGTTTTTTTGCACCTTGGGTGGTGTCTAATGGCAATAGCGAGCTAACTCACAAGGTAGAATTTTAGATTTTGGAAAAACGTGGAGTCGCCACCCGAATTGCGATCGGGACAATGAGTGACGAGTAAGACAAGTTGATTCCTTTGGAATTCCCATCCGTCATCATTCCAGATGATTTTGGGTTCGAAATGAGTCATCTATACTAGATTTTTTCCCATTTAATTAATTAAGGAGGTCATTATTTCCTACAGAGAACATTCAATGTAAAGCGATAAATCACCCAGAAAAGCAGTATGCAATGAATGATCGCTCTTATATTGTTTCTAATCGATTTTATTTCTATGCATTTAGTCCAATGGAGTTAAAATTCTAAGATTTCAATTGAAATAAATTAAATAAAAATTTAAACCAATTTGTATATATAGTTAATAATAAGTAATTCTCTTTCTAATTTTTTATTTATATTTTTGTATTAAAAGTTTGTTTACTTTATACATTTAAATCAACTGCATTTTTTTAATTGTTGAACTTATTTAGTATCTTATTGACTTAATTATGGTTTAAATATTTTTAATTTTTAATTAATTTATTTATTTTAAAATTAAAAAACGGATAGAATTTTTAATTAATATTTCTTATATTTATAACAATTGGTTTTATTAAAATATTATTTATAAATTGATTAATATTTTTTTGTTAAGGATGCAATATTTTTAAAAAAATATAACACTTTATTATATTATTTTACATTATATTGAATATTGTGTACTATCTTATCTGTAAGAAATATTTTAGGATATATTAGTGTAGATATTTATAGAACATATGAATATTATAAAAAAAAATTCAATTTATTAAAAATAGGAAATATTTAGATTATCTTAAGATTTAAAAAGTTACAATATTTAATTCTATTTTTTAATTTTAAAAATTTCATCTATATGATATCATTCATAAAAAATATTAAAATTTCTATAAATATTAAATGAGTATCTATAAAGTTTGTTTTGTTTAAAAGATGCAATTAATATTTTATTTTTAATTCAAGAATAGATTTTTTAGATAATATATTTAATATTTATTTATTTGTATATAAATAATTTATGATTGTTGATTATTTATGATATATTTTCAATGATTGCATAAAATTTCATAATTTTTTATAAAAATAAAATTTTTTCATGCAACGCACAGGTTTCCAACTAGTTTTACTGTAAGAGTAATCCAAAAATAAAATAAACAAAATGAAAACTATACTTACCGAAGTGTGAAGATTATGTACTAAAAAATATCTAAACTTTTCAACTTTTAACAATTATATCATGAACTTTCATTAATTATATAATAAATATTAATCTATTAATATTTTTTCAAAAACACCTTGTTATCATTTTTTCAGTTAAAAAAATATCACTATAACTTGCTAGAATATATATATTTTTTAATTTTTTTAAAGACAAACTGACTCAGAATATCATATGTAGGTTACTAAAAGAGCTACAATGCATTGATTTATTCCTAATTATATGTTCTAATTTAGATAATAAGTTAAATATATATTTTAAATAAAATAAAAAAATATAATTTAACTCCTACAATTGATACAAGTGCAACATTCAATTTATTAATTTAATTTTTTTTTGTTTTTCTTTAAATTTTTTTTATAATGAGTCATATAATTATTTTTTTACCTGTTAAAATAAATATAGAGTATCTTTGAAAAAAAATGATAGATTAATATTTGATATGTGATTAATAAAAGTTTGTGATAAAATTGTTATACGGTGAAAATGTTGAGTATTTTTTTTTAATAATTAGGCCTAGTGTGAAATCAGTCCAGAAGCTAAAAAAAATTGGGACTCAGTAAGTTAAAGAAGCACTAATCTAACATAAAAGACTCGAGAAGGAATATGTAAAGACAAAGTAAAGAAGAAAACCAAATTCAATGATCCCACTTAAAGACAAAGTGATGCCTTTTTCAAATTTCCTCATATTTCTCCATGAAGCTGGCAAAAACCAACAGTAGCAGTAGCAGTAAGCAGTTAAAGCCGAAAGGGGGCAACTGGCTTAGCCAGTTATGTGCGCGCCACTGCCACTCTCACATCACATGTTCCCTAGCCGGCGCCCAAATATTCTTTGCACTTTCTTTCTTTGCATTTTTATATACTACTAACAGAACAGTAATGTCTTTACTTTGTTTATTGTCTTAAATCTTTTTTTTTAAAAAAAAATTGAATAAAAATGAATAAAAAAACCAACCAAATTAATCATAAACCCCCCATTTTAATACCCTTTTAGCTTCCAGTTACTTCTTTTATCTCTTTGCTGCTGCTGCTTCTTCTTCTTCTTCTTCTTCTTGTTAGTTATATATCCCTTTGAGTTTTACACTGCTGAAACTGTGCAAGTCAGTGTGTGCCTTGTGGTGTTTTTTGATTCTTGAAAATCTTGAACGCTTAGTATACGCTGACTCTGATCGGGACACAGCCATGATGGACAATGGTTTCTCTTCTCCTCGAAGTGATGCTTTTCCTGCTGGTCTTCGTGTTCTTGTTGTTGATGATGACCCTACTTGGCTAAAAATTCTGGAAAAGATGCTTAAGAAGTGCTCTTATGAAGGTTCTTTATCTCACCCTTTTCCCTTTTTTTTTAGAAAAAAATATATTTATTTGTAGCTGCTTGACAACACTCTTATCAAAGTTTGCTTCTTTGTACTTATAACTGTTGATTATGAACTGGGTTTTTGTTTCTTTGGTGATTTGTACTTGTTATTAACTACCTTTTTTTTGTGTGTGTTTCTGTATATGGTGGGGTTTTGCTAGTACATGGATTCTTTAATACGGCTTGTCTTCTTTATGCACTGAAACTTTGATTTTTTTTTTTTTTTGCTTTCTGTTCCACTAGAAATGCTATTTATGTCTTGTTTAAGCGTGTAGGTGAAATGAACTTGTATCAATATAGTGTGTTTGTTGGACTCTTTTTCTGGGTGTTGGTTGAGAATTTGATTCTTCACTGTTTATTGCTAATAGCAGGATCACGATGCTATAAGGCGCTTACTATTGATAAGGCTATAAATCTTGGAGAATTTGTGAATGGTTGTCTTGCTTGAGCAATTTTCATTGTTAAGTGTTAATATTCATTTTGGATTAGATCAAGGATGCTTTTATTTGCATCTCTGGCCGTAATTTTTATTCCTTTGCTTGATTATGTTCCATCCTCTGAAATGGGGGCATGGATAAATCATATACTTAGATTGTGTTTGACGCACTTTGTGAGCATTTGAAATTAATTGTAACGCCTAGTCATTGTACAAGTATTCTGCTCATTTTACTTGACATCATCTGGATACAACTTTTTTGAAGGCTTTTTGGGCAGAAGTTTTTGGTTGTTAAACGTGACTATCATGTTAAGAGAGAGTAAGCCTTTGCTATAGCCTGGAAAAAAAGAAGTTTGAAAACCAAAATAAATAGTTGAATCAGTCAAGAACTATGAGGAGTTTGCTAAAAAGTGTTGAAGATTGTAAGGATTGAACTTCTGAAATTATGTTGTCCAATAATTTAAAACTTCTTTCTGTAAGTGGTGTTACTCTACTCTATAAAGATGTTCCTTTCATTTTCTAGTTGGGCACAGACATTTTTCTTACGAGATTGGCCTTGTTATAAGGACCCTCAAGCTGCTTCACCAGCCAATGAAGTGGAGTGAAGAGAATGATTAGAAAGAATATCTAATTGGATGAAGCTGTTTAACGTGATTTTGTTTTTGACAACATGTGCCTTTTGAACTATGTTGATGCATTTTAAAACAGGTCAACTAAATTAGGAAAAATATATTATTGACTCTATTTAAAAACATTGAATATTCAAGACTAGAGTTTCAACATTAACTCGGTTCCTTTAGATTGGAGAATTATCAACTCATAAGATGATGGAGATCGAGCTTTGGATTTAAACAAGTCTACTTTAGTAAAATAACCTCTATAAAGTCAGACGTTCTTGAGGCCATCATACGGTTCCAGGAAAATCTACCACCTAAAACAAAGAAGTTTTAGTGTGATTAAGGTGTATTTTCTGCAAGGAGTGGTAGGATATTTGAACCGTTTACTAAGTTTGTATATATATTATAGCTTGTTTGATGATATCACAGATATGGATGACTGAATGTAATAATAACTTTTACTTGTTTAGGGGATTGCTGATTTATATTTGTCAAAATGTATGTTCAACTTCATAATGTGCGTAGCTGCCTTAATAGCATCATCTTTGACATTTTCCTTTTGGAATGCTTTTGATGTTTAGTGACCACCTGTGGATTAGCAAGAGATGCTCTCAACTTGCTTCGTGAGAGGA
The DNA here is from genome assembly GCA_948193215.1 of Bocquillonia castaneifolia. Classification (NCBI taxonomy): domain Eukaryota; kingdom Viridiplantae; phylum Streptophyta; class Magnoliopsida; order Malpighiales; family Euphorbiaceae; genus Bocquillonia; species Bocquillonia castaneifolia. Next base: position 6,509 of record CANYLF012583970.1, read on the forward strand.
AGGATGGATGCGATATTGTTATCAGTGATGTCAACATGCCTGATATGGATGGTTTTAAGCTTCTGGAACATGTTGGACTTGAGATGGATCTTCCAGTGATCAGTTAGTTCTTTGCCTAATATAGCATGTGAACTTTCATTTTTAATGCCAAATCTTTATTACTTTTGTATCTTATGTTTAATGGGAGCATGCTTCTGACAAAATTTCTTTATATCACTTCTCAGTGATGTCTGTTGATGGTGAAACTAGTCGTGTTATGAAAGGCGTTCAACATGGAGCTTGCGATTATCTTTTGAAACCAATAAGAATGAAAGAACTTAGGAACATATGGCAGCATGTTTTCAGAAAGATGATACATGAAGTGAGAGACATTGAAATTCTTGAAGGAATGGATGCTATACATATGACTAGACTTGCATCAGATCCCTTCGATGATGGGCACATGCTTTGTGGAGATGATTTGACTTCAGGCAGGAAAAGAAAAGATGCTGAAAGCAAGCATGACGAGAAAGATGGTGAAAACCAATCCACAAAGAAAGCCAGAGTAGTTTGGTCTGTAGATCTTCACCAAAAGTTTGTCAAAGCTGTCCATCAGATAGGGTTTGATAGTAAGTATCATTTTATCTTTGATTTCAGAAATCCGGTCATTGGATTACTATCATGAAGAATGTGGTTTTGCTGAATTATATGAAAACATGTTAACATATATTTGTCAATAATGTGGTTCTCAATGGAATAGCATGCAAATTTATCATGATTCTATGAAACCATGACATTTCATATATGTTTTGCAGAAGTTGGTCCAAAGAAAATTCTTGACTTGATGAATGTGCCCTGGTTGACCAGAGAAAATGTTGCAAGCCACTTGCAGGTATTACTTGAGAAAATAATGAATGAACATTCACGTCCTTCCCTTGTGTTTATTTCCAAATATTTTGAACTATTATGTGAAGTCTCATAGCAAATTTTCATTTATGTAGAAATATCGCCTCTATTTGAGTAGATTACAGAAGGAAAATGAGTCAAAAAATTCTGTTGGAGGGATGAAAAGTTCAGATTCCCCTTTGAGAGATTCTGCTGGTAGTTTTGGTACTCAGAACTCATTGAACATGCAACAGAGTGATGTTTCAAATGTAAGCTATGGATTTTCTAGTAATAGCTTACTAGTCCAGAATTCAGAGCCTAAAACCCATGAAACTGAGAGAAAAGCAGTTATTTCAAAGAATGCTGCAGAAAGCAGGAGAGAATTAACTGTTGATGTTCCTGATCCTTGTAAGCCAAGGAATAGACAATTGGAATTTGGTCACTCTTTTATATCTCCAAGATCAGAAGTATGCTTTTCAGCATTCGATTCAAACTTCCCAGTGCAGTACTCATGGTGTGATATTCCACAGATACAAATGAAGCAAGAACCCAAGTCTCTTCATCCAGATGATGGGTTCAGGCAGCTGCCCTTACCTGGTCAGCAGCAGCAGCTTCAAGCTGATTATCCACAGCCAGCAGTGCCCATTATTTCTGGATCTTCTATAACCGAAAGTGATATTGGTGGCCCTGTTAAAATGAAGCCTTTGTTCGAGGAGGCTAGAAATGGCAGCCATGTAAGCTCAACAGGGAGTGCAGTTGATTCTAGCCATGTTCAAACCAAGACCTATGTGCCTAATCATCAAGCTTTTGAGCCCATTTCTAGTCGCACATCAAATACAAAAAATCATGAATTCATCCCGAACTGCATATCAGACTTGGAATCTGCACACAAAAGTGTAAATGGGGGAATGCCACCTTTGCCAACATCGGATGATGACCTTCAACTCTGCTGGCTTCCAGGAGATTGTTATGCCATGAATGTTGGACTCCAAAATTTAGAGTTTTTGGAGAATTATGAACCGGGGTTCATTGCTGATTCCCCAACACGCTTGTACGATGCAGTAAGGTTTGACTGCGAGAGTAGTTTCTATGATCCAACGGAATATTCTCTAGTGGAGCAAGGTTTGTTCATAGTATGACCTTGCTCCAGCTCTCATGGAACTTATCATTTCCTATTTATTTTGGATGACCAATCTATGGAGTGTTTGAATTCTTTAGATTGGGACATTATTTTGCCCATCAGCCATGGTCTCAGATGCTGAAAATGTGTAATAGGGGTGATGACAAACATTAAGCATAATAAGTTTTGCTTCTTCAGGTTTCTCTAACATGCTACCTTCATTAGCAGTGTTGTATACAAATACGTGGTTGCAAATCTTACACTAAGCCTGGGTAGAGATTAAAATGAAGGGACCTATTTTTATCCGAGTAATACTTGCCTACTCCTGGCTTATTGCCTTATTGCACCCAACGGTTGGATATGTGTAAAGTAGTTGGATGAGTGTCAAGTAGTTTTTAATTCTTTACATTTTGGATTTGAAAATTAAAACCCACTGTCCATCCAACTATTGGGTGCAATACACTCGGAGTAGGCAAGAAAAATTCTTTTTATCCCATCATGATTTGGTTTGACAACAATATTCGGTTTTGAATCTTGTTCCAAGAAAAAACAAATCCCAAGTCATGGGAGTGCCATAATATTTGGCTCAAGGGTCTGGTCAGATCTTGTAATAATAATCATTCAAAGTTTTATAACAGGATATCACCTTTTACTTGCAGCCACATAACAATAATGTCAATCTTTAATATCCTATTATATCCCCCAAAACTGCTCATCTTTCTAAGGACTAGTATGAAAATTTGTTGGATGCTTAAAGCTGTTCTAAAAAAAAACCACCAACTCTGCATTAACATTCATCTAACCTGAATCCCACTACCATTACACTAACAGGATTATTATTCTGCTATATAGTGTGTAATAACAAAAGAAAATCTGCACAATGATTTGCTGGGTCAATCAATGATTTGCTGGGTCAATCAACTTGACAGAACATTTGAGTAAATGCTTCCTTGAAACACCCTCTCTACAGTAGCTCAACACTGAATATTAGGAGAAGCATTCTCATGCACTTTTTTCTTTGGTAGCAAAGTGACTGAACGAGTCATGCTCTGATTACCTTTAGTTACACTCGGCTTGGAGCTCGCACCATCGACTGAAGCCTGCCGAGGAAGTGGAAAGCTTATTTTTGTTTCCTGTACCACATTAGAAGAAGGCTTTCTTCCAAGTTTCGGTGACCGGGGTCGTGTCAATGGAATCTGCAACACATGATGTGATGAATATAAATTAAATGCAGAGGTAATACCCAATCACAGATCAGCATTACAATAGACTTAAACAAACTTAACCTTAGATTTAACTTGCATATGTGTTTTCTCAGCCTCCTTTGCATTGTTTTTCTCTTCAAGCTTCTGAAAGAACTGGCATAGTAAATGCATATCAAGGCCATGGCATAGTACAAAGCAAGGAAAAAATGAAAAAGAAAATATTTAGTTTCTGATCTTGCCTCTTTACGCTTTGCAGCTCTTTCTTCACTCCTAAAGCTAAAAGGAGAGGATATAATTGGAGATCGTGCTTTGCTTCCACTTGATGTCGAAGACCTTGTGCGGCTGCCATTTAGTATGGGGTAATTAGATCATACAAGATATGGTGCTCTTCTGTAATATTTTCTAATTATGCAAACTCCAAAAAGAAAGTTACATAAGCAAAGTGAATGCGGAATGCATCAAAAACTGTTAACCTTAGCATGCGAGTTGATTTTATAATGTTTCAAGGTATGTGCATAATCGGAAATCAATGAGAGACTTGATTTGTATAAGCATTTAGCTGGCAAGAAATTTTTTAGAATTGATCATTGCTTCTACCATGTGATTAATTTAAGAAAATATTTATATTCTCCATTATTGCCATCTTGAAAGTTAGGGGAATGAAGTTCTTACTCCCCAGATAGAGCCTGTAATATCCTGCCTGCAACTGTTCCTCCAGAAACTGACTTATTGAGAAATGAAGGAGTTCTGCTTCAATAAATTGCAAGGGTTAGTGAAAGAAACATTTCAAAAGGGCTATCTGATGTTATTTTTGAGTGAGCAAAAATACCTTCTATCTTCTGACGGTCGGTTATTTGACACTAGCTTTGATATCCCATAGACAGATGCCTACAGATGATTGAAAAATACAAATCTCATCAGCGTGTGATAAAGTATATGTTTCTAGAATAGTGCTTATATATTTATATTGAGTAAAAGGCAACTGAGAAATGCATAGCTTTGGAAAATGGAAATACCCTGGTTGGATTTTTTGGTGTAGTTGAACTCTCTTTTAACATTCTGACAGAACTTCTACTGGTTTCTCCAGAGCGAGGGGCCAAATTGATTGACATGTGAACAGATTTTTGAGTTGATCTCTTTCTGTCAAACAAGTCTTCTGGAAACTTCTTACTGCTTGCATTGACATTTATTCCATCTTTCAGCGGCATGGAACTAGACTGCTTGGTAGAAGACTTTGGGAGCTTGGAAGCTCTACCCTGATTTGATAATTTTGATGACGCATTCATTTGTCTTTTATTACTTGGTAAAAACACATTCTCCTTTTCAGAAGAACCCTGATTAAAATGGTAACAAAAACAGAGTTAGCAATATGTGTGAAAAAACAAGGCATGAGGTAATAATCTACCTTATTAGGCATTTTCTCTTCTGCTGTGGCTGCAGTCTTGTCATAATCTTCAGCCTTCTCAAGAAGCTGCTTGGAATTATCCACCTGAATAGGGCTCACAGCTTCAAGATTTGTTTGTATTACCTCTTCAGTGCTTTCCACCATTGCAATTTGTAAATTATTAACTTCATCTGGATAAGCCGCCTTTCCACCTGCAGAATGAGCTTGCTCAAGGACATCTTCATCTTGTTGCTTATCAGTGACAGCAACATCAGTTGCTGCAACCGACTCTGAATCTACAGGAGAATCGTTCTGAGTTTCCTTTGCAGTATCTACATCAGGCAGATTAGTATCTATGGTTTCTACTTGTGGAACATCATCAACTCCTACATTTGCTTGCTCAGGCAAGGCTGCTGCTTTCATGGCAGCTCTCTTCTTGTAATGAGCTTCAAAATAAGCTTTTTTCTGAGCAACAGAACCTGGCTTTGAAAACTGCTCAACTTCTTCCAAGTATCGATTGTGAGAGAAAGTTGACCACTTTTCCCAAGCTAAAGAATCTGACATAAATCTCCCAAATGATATCGATTCTGTTAAGGCTCGAAGAGGATCATCCTATAATTTTTCCAAAGTTGTTTTAGATGTTAATCATCAAATTCAGAATCTTCAGAAAACAATAAACAAACTCAAAAAACAATTAATTTTTTTAATTACAAGCTCAGTAATTACACCACCACCAATGGTAATATAACCAAAGCATCCCTCGTTTAGTTTTCTTATAGCTATAATCTTAAAAAACATCAATGCCATATAAGAAAAACTCAAAACCTACTAAAAGCAGCATGTAAGGTAAGCTATAACCTAAGTGGAACCAAAAGAAGAAAACAAAAGGGAAAATAAAAACGGAAAGAAAATTTACACATGTACAACATATGAAACACCGATACAATTAGAATTCAGAAATCCCTGTTTGTTTCCTCGGAAACATTGAAAGAAAGTAAGAGAAACTGCATGATCAAATATTAATCTCATAAAAGGAAAGCCTCTAAGAATGAATCTACACCAAATTTTGTCCCTACACAAAAAAAAGGATGAATTAAATGGAACCTTCATTAGCTCAATTTCAACAACAACATTAACTAACATTCCAAGATTTCTCAATAACCATACCATAAACATAACATAGGGAGCAAACCCAAAACGATAACAACTAAACCAAAATCCACCAAATATTACCAAAATAGATGAAAAAAAATGAAAGGAAGAACTCGTTAATTAAACACAATAAATGAAAACCTCTTTGGCTTCACGAGAAGCACTGGATGGATGAGAAAATGATCTCATAAGACAAGCTGGTTCTGCCATTATAAGCCCTTTCGTTTAAAACCACCAATTCAATGGCTGTCACTTGCTCTTTCTTTCACCTGTATAATACTCAAAGGCTCAATTGGGTCCGATTCTATTACACCCAACAAAGAAAACACAGAAAGGAAGTGGGTTTATGCTTGTTTCAATAAGTAACTAAACATTTGTGAAGAAAGATTGAAGCTTAATGAGCAAGAGGGTGTTTTTGCTTGCCTTAAAAATGCAATCTTTATTATAATTTTAGAATTTTTTTTTTTTTGCTTGGACACTGATTTTTCAACTATAAATGAACTGAATCTTTTGTTTTCTGCAAAGAAACATTGATTGAAATGATGGGATCTGAATTCTTGAACTTTTTGTGGTGGGGATCTTTAGGTCCCATGTGGTAAAGAGCTCTAACGTTTAGATTTTATTTTCTTGAATTTTTAATTTATTTTCTTATTTTACTTTTTTTGAATTTGGATCTATATACATATGTTAAGTGATTTTAGATAGTGGAATGAATTATAGTTGGATGTTTACAGATTAAGAGAATCTACAGAAGAAATAAGACTTCAATAAAATTAGTTAATATAATGATTATTAGTACAATTATGGAATGATGGACCAATAAATTTGAATTTGAATAGAAAGAAAGGCAGACAAATGTTGTCCAATAATAGTGATTTAGCAACGGCTTTATTTTGTGTACA
>CANYLF012584902.1:0-11261 GCA_948193215.1 Bocquillonia castaneifolia
TGGCAGTTGGAATGTGTGGATAGTATCAAACCATCACTCCATCAACGCCTGCATGGAACGACGATCACATCGAGAGCTCACATGGTCACATTCTCAGGAAACGTGGAAAGAAGAGGGCCAAACCCAGCCTGGAGTACTAAGGCCTGCACACCTAGAGGTAATCCTCTCCAAACTACTCGGATCTTAGAGAAATTTCCATTATAGGTAAAGGTAGTCTCATCCCCCTGCAAGATAAATAACAGGTATATCTCCTAACTCAGTCATCTAATTTATTGCATGCATTCTGTATATCTAACCTTGGAAGCCAACAGGATATTCGTTCATGCATAATTGTATTTAATCATTCATTATATTCATAAGCATCATATATATATATATTCATTATTCATTTATACATTCATCTGACATCATTTTTATCATTTTTATTATCTACTATTATAATTTGTCAATAAAATGTGTAAATCATGTCTAAATCATTCATAAGTTGTATATATCAGTCTATTTTTATATGTTAAATCATCAAATCATGTATCAGAAGCCTGTTCGAAGTTTGAAGTCACTGGTTGGACTAGGACTGGGCTCAACTCCAGTCCTAGCAGTGGCGTTGCCACCAACACCGGTCATACGACTGGCGTTACCGGCAACGCCACTCATGGCAGTGGCGTTGAGCTCAGGGCAGTCCGGTTGGTAGCCAATTTGAGTTTATTTTGTAGAATTTTGCCAAATTTCACAATACCCAATCAATGTACAATCAAATTGAAATGTTTGGACACTTACCCGGTCTCCAATCGAGCTATAGAGGTTCAACCTAGCATTTAAAAGTGGAGAAATCCTTCCTCCTCTCTGAATTCCACTTGCATCAGCTCTTAACACCTCCTCTCTAACTCGAAAGAGGCTAATCGGGTTCCATGTGGGTTCTAAGTCCGGATTATCGGCCATTTTGCTTCTTGTTTGAGTTGATTTGGTTAAGAAATGAAGAAATTAGAAGGAAATGAAGTTTTGGGTAAAATTTTTCAATTTTTGGCAAAAACGATGAGCAGCCCACCACTTATAATGTCAATTTGGCAAATTGCCATTTTGGTCCCTGAAGAAAATTTTCAAATAAGGGCAGAAGGTTGGTTATAAATAAGTCCAAAATCAAAATTAAGGCCAAAGAAGGCCAATTTGAGTCCAATTGGGGGTAAATTTCAGGGGATAAGTAAGAATGACAGTCGATTACAGTCAGAATGATAGAAGACGATGGAGGATTATAGAAGAAATGACAGACATTGTAGAAAATTCTTTTTCAAAAATCTCTTTTCTCATTTCAAATCTATGAGATATTGGGAGCAAGTTTAGGCATACAAGTGGTAATTTTAAGTCTAGAAGGATGAATTTCCCCAGAGGAATGGCGCCAGTAATATCTTGAGGAAGTTTTCTTTGGAATTCTTCAGAATTAAGGATTTTTCCTAATGGAGCTATCTCAATAAGTTTATATTCCTCAGTAGAGTTATTCTAATAATAAATGTTTGATTAATAACCAAGTCAGATATTTTTGATAGCCAAAATAATTTTGTCTCCCCGATGGAGTTGTTCCGGTGACTGATATATCCCTAGTGGCAGTCCATGAAGGACAAATCATTTCACTTTCCCAGAGAAGAATATTATGGAATCCGAGTCTCAGTAAACATATATTCCTCAGTGGAGCACTCAGGATAGTATTCCTGCATCTGGATAGTATTCCAATTCCCAGGCCAGGATAGTATTCTTACATCTGGATAGTATTCCAACTCCCAAGCCAGGATAGTATTCCTGTATCTGGATAGTATTCCAACTCTTATGCCAAGATAGTATTCTTGCATATGGATTGTATTCTAAATTATTTGCCAAGATAGTATTCTTGCACTTGGATAATATTCCAATTCTTAACATGGATAGTATTCCTGAATTTCATATTCCCCCATGGAGTTGGTTGAGGCAACTCAGGTCCGAGATCAAATCCCTAAAACCCTGAAAGTCTAATCAGGTAAATCCTTGTGGAGTTAAGCCAAGGCAGTCGAGGTCTAAGGTTAAGCTTCGCACACCGAAGTCGAGGTACATAATTTTTTTCAAAATTATGTGTTTTGGCTTAGTCATCATTTTCCATATTATTGGATAATACTACAAACCCCCGACAAAGCGGGGGCAAACTGTTAACACCTAATTTTTGATATAGGAATACGGAAGCGGCTCGGAGGCCCAGTGATGATCGTTCATATTCTAAATAGCATGAATTGAGTTGAAATTTGCTTTTTAGAGATTGCATTACTTCAATTTTAGATTTTTCTAAGCTTGCATAACATGTTTTCTCCAAAATCCGGTTTTTGAGCATAAACAATGCATTTTTCAGATGATTTTCATCATAACTTTTTCTATAGATGTCTAAATGACTTAAAATTTTACTGGCTGATAGTTGAGGCAATTCTACATATTTTCTCAGTTTTAAGTTTTTACAAAATCGGGCGTTTGGAGGCCCAAAAGGGCCTAACACCACTCTGAAGAGTGGAATTGGGCCCAACGCCACTCTTCCAAGTTGAGTTCGGCTCATCGCCACTCATGTGACTGGCGTTGGGCTCAACGCCACAAGGAAGACTAGCGTTGGGCCCCCAATGCCAGTCAATCATTTTCAGATGTAAAAAGCCTGTTTTCAGGCTGTTTAGGCCCGAAATGGCCCGTACAAGTCGCAAACACGTCCCAAAGCCCTAGAGAGCTATTTTTGGCCAAAATATCCTTTGCTTTAGGGTCAAGTCATTGAATTTCATTAGAAAACTGGTTGTGGCAACCCTAGCTTAAGTTTTAGGCTAAATCGGCTATAAATACATGCCTAAAACTAGGTTTTAGGGGGAGGCAGACATTGCATACGAATTTTAGGGTTTAGTTTGTTATGCTAACACTCTAAAACTCATTTATAGCTAAAAACACTTGATCTTAAATTGGTTTTTACATTACAAGCATAAAAGCTTTTAAAGTTAACATCTTTTGCATTCAAGAGGTGGTTTTGAAGCTTTCAATCCATTGAAACAACACTCCAGCAATCTCTAATCAATAGAAAGCAATAAGAAAGTCACTTAAACTAGATCTGAGGGTTATCAAGCGCTTCTAGTTGATTTCTTGAGAGGTAAGTCATTTTATTCTTTTATTTTTCATTGTATTTTCATTGTTTTCATTGTTTGCATGTCATGAATGCATTGTTTTGCTTGTTTTATTGCTGTATTCTTTTATTTTACATGATTAAATGATGTTTTTGCATGTTTATGTTGATAAAATGCCATTAAATGCCATGTTCATGCATTATAATTGTTAAAAATTGTTTCTTTTACATGTTTACATGTTTATATGTCTAGATCTGATACGTTTGAAGTTATTTACATGTTTTTCATGTATAAAAATCTCTTCTTTGCATGTTTTATTCTGTAAAAATCATTTCCTTTGCATAAATGTTATTTCTTTTATGTAAAAATCATGTTTTTTTTTTCTTTTAATGGATAAAAGTTGTTTGTTTTGTGATTTAATTTATAAAGTTATCATCTTTGTATGTTTTCATGCATAAAGCTTGTTTTTTGGTATGTTAACATGTAAAGTTGTGATCTTTTAATGTTTCATGTGTAAAGCTTGCATCTTTTTGTTATTAAACGTTTTAAATGATGTTTCTATGTCAGATCTGCATTATAAATGTCATTCCAAAGCATCAACACGTTTGTTTTTGCATAAAGTTGTTTTGTTTGCATGTTTTAATTAATAAAGTTTGCATCTTCTGCATGTTTTACGTTCAAAGATTGAATCTTTTGAATCCTTTGCATCTTTTTGTATTTTTATGTATATCATGATAGATCTAGGTTGCTTTCCCATATTTCATACATTCTTATGTGTTTTGGTGTTTATTCCATGAGTTTTCATCTTTGCTTGGTCATTTTCGGGGCTTGATAAACCTTGAAAATTGCATTTTCTGTTAAATCATGCACACTGTATGTTATCTGGCCACCAACACCATAAGCAGGAGTTGTGTTGGGCCCAAACGACTGTGGGTAAGTGGCGTTGGGCCCAAATGCTAGTCTCCTGAGTGGCGTTGGTTTTTGTTGTTGTTCCTTCCATGCTATTTTGCTGGGATTGGTTATGTGCAGAAGTTTTCACGTGGAATGCAATGATGAGGTAAGCTTCTGAACCTTCTTTGGTAATATTTAGATGTTTTATTGCTTGAAATTAGACATTAATGCTAATTCGGTAATCATTTCAGGCTTAAAATGGTAAAAACCCTATGTTGTGTTGTTGTATCGATGTGTTACGTGTTTATTATCACTTTTGCATGTAAATTTGACTCTAATAATGGTTGGTAATTGTTAAAATTAACCCTTGTTTGTTATTAGCAATTCACTCTTGCATGTTTGTATGTAAAAGGTAGGTTATAATTGTTATGTGTTTTATTACTTTGTTAGAAGGAATGAGGTTGGTATAATACTAAGAGTATTAGGTAAAGAATCACACGCTAGGAATTGTTAAGTGGGATCCATGAATCTCTGGGGTCAATGCACCTTTCATATTCTTAAGAGGAATTAGGGTGTACACCTTGTAAGACATTCCTGATGCCGGTTCGGGTGGCGACTACCACTTCAGCTCCACAGCTGAACACACAGTGCCGTAGTTGCTAGTCATGGCTTAGGCTCTGAGGCAAAACCTCCTTGTCTGTAGTGATGTTGAATTATTTGGAATTGATCTTGATTGTGTTCTAATGATATATTACTTGTGATATATATATATATATATATATATATATATATATATATATATATATATTTTTTTTTTTGTGTGTATGTGTGTGTGCTCGGTGATTTTTGTTAAATATACTATTATTTAGTAAATTAAATACTTATTGAGTCACCAGCTCATCCCTTGGCAATTTTTCCCTCAGGTAGTTCGGTAGTTGATAGCTTAAGCCGTGCATTTGCTCCATTTTTGCATCATCGGCATTAACAAGTGGGCTAGAGGAGTTAACACAAGCATGGGGGCATTTTAGGTATCAAAGTGTTTATATGTAGATGTGTCAGCTTAGATTATATATATATAAGTATATGCTTACAGCTAGGTTGTAATTAATATGTTTTAACCTTGTTGTTGATTATATAAATTGAAGGTTGGTATGTTTTGTGCATATTTGGATTGAATACTATTCATTTGGTATGTCTAAATGATGTTTGAAATGTGTTTTAGGGTTGCCTAATGCTTGCCTAAATTTTGTGTTGAGTTTGTGTAAGATTGGTATTGGTAAAGATGCGTTTTCAAGTGTTTTTAGGTCAACATGGGCTGCCTAACCCATGTCGACCCAATGTTGACAAAATTTTTAGGATGCTGTAGCCAACACAGGCTGCAACACGGGCTGCCTAGCCCATGTCGACCCCGTGTGGACCACTGACTTGGAATTTTAAAACTCAAATTTTTGGCTTTAAACCCCTTTGATTTATGTCCTAAACTTATACTAATAATGTTTTGAACCCCTTTTCAATCTAAAATGAATATTTATCATACTTTTTATTTAAATTTCAAAACTTCTCCTTTTGTACTTAAATAGTATTAAATGTTTATATTATTATCGGGAGTGTCCTACCACTTCTTAAAATAATTCTAATCCATTCCCTACACAACAGTCCCAACCTCATCTTACTACTTCAACCTCTGCAGCTAATATACCTTCCCCATTACGTTTCATTACCAATCAAATTCCTACTTCACCAAAACAGCTGTACTCTCCTCCTATTCCATTTTCTACCAAACCCTATTCTCATGGTCTTTATTTTATTGTCGACCTCTTAAAATATTCTACTTTTGAGTCTTCTACCAAACCCTCTATCCAACCTACCCGCATGTTTACAAGATCTCAATCTGGAAAATTAAAACCAAAGCTTTTTCTTTCCAAAGTTATTGATGAAGTAGAGCCTATTACCCATAAACAAGCGGCAAAATCATGAAAATGGCAACCAGTAATGCAGGAAGATATTTTGGCATTACAAAATAATCAAACATGAGATTTGGTTCCTTTTGAAGATCACCAGAATGTAGTTGGGTGTAAATGGGTTTTTCGAATAAAAAGACATGCCGATGGTAGCATTGATCATTACAAAGCCAGGTTGGTTGGTAAGGGGTACCATTAACGTCTGGGTGTGGATTTTTTGGAGACATTTAATCCAATGGTCAAGCCAATGACCATTAGATTAATTCTTGGCCATGTAGTTTCTCGCCAATGGGATATTAAACAACTTGATGTCTTAAACGCCTTCCTCCATAGCACTTTAAAGGAAGATGTATATATGGCTCAGCCACCCGGATTCATTTCAAAGGATGTACCTTCACATGTTTGCAAGCTACGCAAGTCATTAGATGGTCTTCGGCAAGCTTCGCGTCAATGGTACCTATGTCTCTTTAATGCTTTACTTCAGCCAGGTTTTAGTGTATCTAAAATTGATAGTTCCTTGCATATTTTTAACTGTGGAAGCATCTAAGCTTATTGCCTCATATATGTAGATGAACTCATTCTCACAAGTAGCTCTACTAAATTTCTTCATTCCATAGTTGAATCCCTGAGCATATCTTTTCGGCTTAAGTATCTTGGGTCTCTTCATTTTTTTCTTGGAATTGAAGTTTCCAAAACATCATATGGTCTTCATCTTCGACAGTCGAAATATATTCGAGACTTGTTAGCTCGAGCCAATATGGATTCAGCCAACTCCATCTCTACTCCCTCTTATCCAAAACAAAAGTTAATTATTAATCCCGATGATCCGTTTTTGGATGGCACACTATATAGGAGCATACTGGGTGGCCTTCAATACCTTGGACTCACTAGACTAGATTTCTTTTATTCGGTAAATAAGGTTTGCCAATTTATGCATGCTCATTCACAGCAACATTGGGTGGCCGTTAAATGCATTTTGAGGTATTTACAAGGAACTCTTAATCATGGTATCTTTCTTTAATCTAAAACTTTCGATATTGTTCATGCTTATGGTGATTCAAATTGGGCCAGCTCATTAGATGATCGAAAATTGACCTCCGGGTATTGTATTTTTGTTGGGCAGAATTTGGTAGCATTGGGTACACGTAAAAAACGGACGGTGGCAAAATCTTCTACTGAGGCTGAATATCGAGCCATTGCTCATTCAGTTATGGAGCTGCAGTATGTACTCTCATTTCTTTGTGAGTTAGGATTGTCACTGAACAACAAACCCATCCTTTGGTGCGACAATTTTGGAGCTACATATCTTACCACTACGCCTATCTTTCATTCTCAGTCGAAGCATCTCGAAATTGATTATCATTACATTCGAGATTTGGTGGCTAAAAATGTACTTGACATTCAATTCATTTCCTCCAAAGATCAAATAGCTGACATCTTCACAAAGCCACTGGACAAACAACCATTTCGTATGATGTGTTCCAAGTTGATCATCGACTTCCTTGATGCTCAATTTGTGGGAGGGTGATAAGCATTTCATCCCTATAATTTAGCTAAGTCGGATATTGTATAACTGTATGTTTCTATCTTCTATTATCTAAGTTGTACCGCACGTTTCTCTCTTGTAAACCAAGCAAACGATTGCTGGTTATATATAGCTGTATACATACATTCATAAATTCAAGTTCAGTTTATCATTCATTCACATTTACAGACTACCCTTTCATTTTTTAAAAAAATTTTTGGCCTTTGAGGATAAAAACTGAATATTGTGGCAACTTAAATTTTGCTAGGTTAATCACTACAGCTTGTAATGGTTTCATCTTGCAAGTGAAATTAATCAATCATGCGTGTGAGATGAATTATGTATTCAGTTTACCGTCAAACTACATTATGAGCTAATAATCACATTCATTGCATCCATTTTAGTTATGAGCATATATAATATTTTTTTTATAAGTGTTAGCAGTATAATTTCTTACGACTACTATATATGAAGTAAATTCTCATCTCTATAAGAAAAGAAGCTAACAAAATTATATTACAAAAAAAAAAAAGAACTTTCAATCCCCTTAACGATTAATTTCTTAAATAAATATGCATAGATAAATTAAAATAATAAAAGTGGAGAAATTCTTACCAATACCTAAAATATGTTTTCATTTTTTTTTGTTGAAATAAAAAGAGGTATTTCATTAATAATAATAATAATCAATCAATACAACTTGTAATAGACAAATAAATTCGACTGTAATCAAGAAATACATATAGATTATAACATAAACATAGAATTTTCCTCTAAAATTCTTCAATCGTGTTAACGGATCAATTGTAGACAGCGCTTTGACTGCGTTTGGCACATCGGCAAGAAACTCAATCCACTCGGTGATCATATTAAGTCACAAATCAACTTTATTGTCATACGACAAGTCTTTAAACGAGTCCGATCTTCTGAACATCAGATTCAAACTCTCCTTCACTTCCATGATAGAAGACAAACAAACTCTCATAAAGAGAGACAAACAAACTTCCATTAAGGAAGACAAAACAAAAAAACATCAAATAAAACTCTAAAACAAATAGATATAGCGATCTGTATTTTATTTAAAGAAAACTAAATTAAAATATAAATATAATGGTCTATTGTTGACTTTTTAATAATCGACGGTGGCCTAACTATGAAATTTTAAAAGAACAAGAGAGGAGAGAAAAAGAGAGAGCGGCCAAAAATATGTTTTCATTTATAAACCAAAGAAATCTATTTATAAATTTATGAGTCTAAATACCTAATAAAATGCATAAGAATAAGCTTTTTACCATTCCTTATGTACGGTTGGTCCCGCAAGAAATAAAAAAATGCCAAAGTTCCATTGTATTACTAATGAGCGTTAATGCTTATAAAAACTACAAATAAGCTTATAAAAAAATAAATATTAGCATATAGCTAAGATCTGGCAAGGTTCTTATATACAAAAAATCTGTAACATTCCATATCTAATTATTTTACTTTCTTTCTTGAAGTCTCAATACAATGAGCATTGCATAGGTTCTTCTTCATATTGGTCAAATATTAAAGAGGAGGCTGCTGATTGAAATGCATTATATATAAATTAATTGATCCATATGATCAAATTTATTTCTTATCAACTTTAGAAAGATTCTTTGCCTGATCAAATACCATTAGTTTGGCTTGTAAAATTAATTTTTGGAGAATATGTTTGAATTGGCCAAATTCTAATTCTTATGTTCCATCAAGAATCAAATCGAATTGTTTAATTATGGAACCCACAACATTATATATTTTTGACTATTTGTTACTCTTTTTTCCTTGTCTTGTCATTTTTGACCCCATTTGTCATACATTATGTCACATATATGGACCATCTCTATAGCGTTTTTCCATTTTTTTTTACATTCTTTCTCATCATCATCTTCTATCATTTTCTTTCCCTTTCATATGCTGGTTGAATAGATATTGGTTAATTAGATGAAGACCTATACCATACTATCAGTTATGCTCGCTCCTCCAATCATAAAACATTATATAGAAACAATAATTGTTTCTATATGCAGACAAAATCTTTGATAGGGAGATTTTATTTTTAACTTTTCATGAAACATTAAAATAATCTCTAAATATTTTTTTTAAGCTAAAAAAGTAGAGAATTTAAATATACATTTTTAGATTGATTATGAATATCTATATCGGACTATTTCTATCTAAACTCCAACACACTTTTATAAATGATGAAAAATTAAAATTATACTTATTTTAGTCCAAAATTAATTACGTATTTAAATTTACGCTGTGTATTCCGTTACAACATAAAATTTTGATTCAGATTTGGATGCTAAATAATTTCCTGTTTATGGGGTCAAAAAATAGCTTCTCTCTTTTGGATAAGACAAAATGATTTTGTATATTAGGGTGCGATCATTAGACACACACACACAAGTCTAGCTTACTTTTATTTGGCAAAATCAAAACGATGTTCATTGAAATTTTGACTAGCATAAATTTATATCAACCGTTCTCATAAAATATATTTCCTTTATTCAGAATTTACAGTGGTTTCGGACAATATTTTTTATTTTAAATTGCCTATCACTTTAAGAAATTAATGAATTAATTAATTTTTTCTACTTTAATTTTCAATTATCTTACATTTAATATGATCAAAGTTCCCTCTCAAAAAAATATGATTAAAAGTTTTATACGTTTTTTTTTTCAAATTAAGTGCATATTTCATTAACTTAAATCAAATTCAAAGTATCAATAACAAGTCCAAGCCTTTATGAACCTACAATTTAAAAAACCCTAAAAAATCCTAGCCGCATTTTTTGTTTCAAAAAACTCTTTATTGTCTTTTTTATTTGGGGCTGATGTCGGCTTTTCTACTGCCGATAAGCTCCGTTACATCAATTTTCTTGCTTTTCTTTGTCATTTTTATAATAAATAAGATATTTTTTTCACCTGTTAGTTTAGATTTATTCTCTCTATTGGGAGTTTTTGTTTTTCCTTTTTTGTGGGACTTGTTTCCTCTCCTCTTTTGTGGGAGTTCTTTTCTCTTTTTTTTTTTTTTTGTAGGAGTGCAATCTCATATATTGATGAAAAATTATCATTGTCATATTATAGCATGTATAATGTGGATCTCCGCCATTCACTACTAAAGAATGCCCAATTACCGACGGAATAAGGAGACAGAAACGATCGGTTGCCATTTAGAGACAGAATAGCAACCAAACAGAGACAGAACCATGAGAGAGGAACAATAAAATCATAATGATAGAAATAGAGACCAACTAACGACCAAAATATAACTACCAAAGCAATTCGGTCACCAAGTGGTCGCAAATTATGGCGCCAGTTGACGCCAAATAATGAGCAACTAAATAGCAATCAATTACAGATGCTTATTTCGGTCGCTAAATAGAATTAAATTTATGAAAAAAGAAAAGCGTAGCGACCGAATTAAGACGGAATAATCCGTCGCGAAGTTGTGATAATCCACGTCAGAAGGTAAATAGCGATAAAATGGTGATGGATTGGAGGTCGAAAAAATCGGCTGCGATGTAGGATTTAAATTAAATCAGCATGTCGTTCCCCCTACTCACCTTCTTCTTCTTCTTCTTTCCTTAAGTTTTCTTTCTTTCTTTCATCTTCCTCGATCAGTAGCAGAAGAGAGAGAGAGAGAGAGAGAGAGAGGGGGGGGGGGGGGGGGGGGGGGGGGGGGGGGGGGGGGGGGGGGGGTGTAAGTCGGGCGTGGGGGAACCGGGGAAGCTGGCCCCAGTGCCGCGG
>CANYLF012588695.1:0-11074 GCA_948193215.1 Bocquillonia castaneifolia
AAAAATAAATTATTATGCTTTCATTGTGGTTTTAACTAACTAATATTGCAGAGCACGTAAGCAAAAGTATTTAATTGATCAAATAAAAGTTTGAAACTTTATGATTAACTTAATAAATTGAAGGACTAAAATGTAAATATTACATAGGTGGACCATCAACAACCACACATATATCTAAACTCATTGATATTTATTTTTTTTAATACAGTCCTACAATATAAGTAAAGTGTTAAATTTTAATTAAGGATGATTAATATTTGAAATTCACTTATTATTTTTAGCTGTATATGTTATATTTGATTTATTAAATTGAATAATTTTACACATAAAAAACTAATAAATGCATACAATTCCAATAAAAAACTTCTATGTATATCATAGAATTGAAATTCAATAGTAATCACATTATATAAGAAAATCATATAAAAAATGAAATTAACTCGTTAAAATTAGGAGCATTCTAATTTCAAATTAACAAACTAAAACATCTACAAAAATAATTTAAATTTTATTTATCAACGAATTAATTTATAAGATTGACATTAAACTCATATAGACAAATTAATATTGAAACACAGTTTAAAACCTTATATATATTTTATATCATTTTGTCAAATTATAATAGGTTCACAAATTATTCAAAGTTTAAATTATATTTATTTGGATTCAAAATATAATATTTCAATTAGCAAAATATGAGATTGAGTCTCAATGTGTAACCTAATAATTAAGGGATTAGAATGAAAATTGTACTTTATATAATTGTATCTCCAAATATCTAACTCAAGTTCCTTCTCCACCACACAGGGCCTAAATATCCTGTAAGAATTGCATGGGATAGTAAAGATATAGAGCCATGAGCCCAGCCCCAAACCATGAGGCTTGCTCCAAGTATCCTGTAATGGCATAAGCGTAAATAAAAAAGCAACGAAGGTTTTTAATGGAACAGAAAAAAACAAATCAATTGGCATGAGCATATATAATAGCATGTGCATGGTTAAAAGCACATGCTAGGAAAAAATGAAAAAATGAGGACCTTTGTAAGGGAGAAGAATGTAAGGGTAATGTCTTTGCACGGAAATAATAATAAAAAAAAGCATGGCACATCATGTAATTAAACTGAAAATGAAGGTTGACCAATGAACAGTGGCTACAGTAATCTTGCTTCTCTTTTAACGTATTAGATATTGATTGATATTGATATTGATTTTTATACTCTGAATTGAGTATGTTATGGATAAAAAATTGACGAACTTAAATTAGGTGTGATAGGTAAAAAAAGAAAATGCATATGTTTAATAGGTTAATGTTGAAGATCATAAGTATAATAGGTCAAACATGTAAAGTTTGAGTGTGAAATTAAGTATTTGGCGGTTTAAACAGATGAAAAAAAATTTAAAGCTTTTCATATCTTCTAATTTCAATGAAAATTTCTCAATTTAATTTTCCCATGCAAATTGTATCACTGTTGCCCGAATGAATTCAAAATTATACACTGTTACTAAATTAGTTGAAAGCACCAAATTAAGTAATAAATAAAGAAATTGTTACTTGTAAAAACATTTGTAGTCTGAAATATCTTTAGAATTCTTTGGTCAATAAAAAATGTTACTCATTTCATCTCTATCTGCCGATTAAAATAGCTATGGAGTACTAATGGACTTGGATCATGGTACAAAGACCACATAAATAGTAGAGTGACCGGGGTGCACAAAAGAGGTAAGAGGAGGGCAGGAATAAGGAGGGAATTTAAATTAAATGGTAAAACCACTTATACCAACAACTTGCAGACTGCACCTGGGAACAAGACGACTCCTTTCTTTGTGCACTGCATGAATTTGGCCTTTTCTTAGAAATTGTAAAATTGAATGATAGTAAATGAGACTTGCAGGCGAGGATAAATCACAAATGTTACCAATGCTGAAAATGCAGCTTGGTGGAACAAAGTCAATTCTTACCGGTTCTGTCTAACAGGCCCTTCATAATTTTTGTAATAAGTTCATCGCGGGTTAATTATTTTAAACTTCACCAAACTTTACTCAAATTACAAATGGTAACCGAATTTTAATTTGTAACTTTTTGATAACTAAACATTAATTTTATTTCATCCAGCGGGTATTCTACTGGTTTTGGTTGATATAGACATTTGAGAAAGAATATTATCAAATATCAAGTAATCAAAAAGAAATAAATCAAAATTTGTAACAAAATGAAAATTTAGTAACCTATAAGTTATTATAATTGTGTAATAGGAAAAGAGATATTCTTTTTCATATGTCCACGTCAGTTAAAACCTACATCAACTAAAATCAGTAGGGTACCTACCAAATGTGACAAAATTAATGTTTAGTTACCAAAAAGTTACAAATTTATTCCATTTTGTACGATTTTACAATTTCAGTTTCAGTAAAGTTAAATGTAATTAACCCAGTTCATCGCAGAACAGAATCGATTGGATTTTTTTTACAATGAATTTAAAGAAATTAATTAACATTGTATGGTCTAAAGTTCACTGATTTTCATTAAAGAAAATTACTGATTTACCCACTAAGAAAATGGAAATAAAATGTTTGTGAGCCTTGGATAGTCCTAACTTCAAAATATTAGCCATTAACAATACAGTAATAGTAGTAGTGTTTCTTCTAAAAAAAGATCTTTTAGCCAAGGCATCTCAGGAAATGATGTCCAGTTCAACACTTCACCTAGTTATCCATCTACCAAACCCATACACCTAAAATATGTTTGCAAACCACACCAGACGTATGAACTAGAACAACTTAAAAACAAATATTAAAGTCAGGAGAAATATTAATTTGCATCCAAAACTTTAAATCACAAAAATCCCAGGAAATCCAACTCATATCATTAATAAAGCTAACAATAAACTTAAACAGGTCACTAGAAGTATTGTAATAAAAACAGCAGAACTCAAACATCCTCAATAGTCATGAACAAAGCTTTTCAAAGGATTATGTTCTTCAGCACCCTTAAGTAGCAGGTAAAAATGCTCTTCCAGGTTGGCGAGCAGCCAAGGGTCCATGGCATCCAAGAACCTACAGGAAAAGTGCAACCATTAGCTTTAATATTATGCAAGTATAGAACGTGAAGACAGACAGACAGTTAATACACTTCATCTATACTACGTACACAGCATGCAGTATGATAGGAAAACAAAAAATATGATGCAACTGGATAATAACCTTAGCATTGACGCCATCTGGAATGATGCGGTTCTCTGACTTCAACTTCACGTAATCAGTGCGATTGAACTTTGTGAAACCCCTGGACATCACATTAATTAATTAGACATGATCAGGCCATTAACCAACTTGTACCAACATATCATAAAAAGCACAACCAAAAGCTATTTACAAAGAGATAACATACACAGTTGCAAACTTCTTTTGAATGTAGAATTAGATAACTAACAGCACAACCATAATTACGCATTAAACCTAGACTTCCTTTAGTTTGGAATATGTACAACTATTAAGTGCAAAAACTTGGACCTTTAAACTTTTATCATTTTCAAATAGAGAAATAAACCAAGCTGCTTCAACAAATATAGACACAAAGCTACTTTAGTAAAGGAATCCGTGTAGCACAAAAATATCAGCAGCAATAACTTGAAATAAATAGAAAATAGAAAGAGCATACCACTTCCTGCTGACAATGATCTTTTGGCGACCAGGGAACTTGAACTTGGCACGGCGAAGAGCCTCTTGAGCATGATGGCTGTTGCTGTCCTTGCAACGAACAGACAAAAGAACCTGGCCAATAGCAACTCTAGCACAGGTACCCTGAGGTTTACCAAAAGCACCCCTCATACCCGTTTGGAGCCTATCAGCTCCAGCACATGAAAGCATCTTGTTGATACGCAAGACATGGAAAGGATGAACCCTAACCCTCAAATGGAAAGCATCTTTACCAGCATACTTGGCCATGTATTTGTTGCAAGCAATGCGAGCAGCCTCAAGAGCCTCACTTGAAACATTCTCCTTCTCCCAAGACACCAAATGCACACAGAATGGGAACTCATCAACCCCTTTCTTCTTCATCCCAACATCATAAATCCTGATCTTTGAGTCAGGCACACCACGGCAGAACCGTGACTTTGGGTATGGCTTATTTTTTATCTGGCGGTAACACCGAGCAGGTCCTACAAATAAATTCATTCAGACCATATATCAACCAAATGCTCTTCATTCCACTATACATTTAGACCCTCAAAAAAAAATACTAAAATCTTCTCTATTTCATTCTTTCGATACTCAAAATTAAAATTAGTTCATACCCAAAAACATGATCACATTCAAAACAATTCATAATATATTATAAAAGAATCCATAGAATCTATAAGCATTGGCAATCAACAATAAAGTATTTCACCCTCCTAAACAAAGACCTAATTCATCATATTCAGAGCAAAAATAAAAATCCTATTATGACAAAGAAAGAAAACTAGATAAAATTCATAAAAATGATGCATTTGAGACAAAGAGATCACAACAAATAGGTTAAATTGAGTTCGTTTGGATGAGAAATGAGACTGACTTCTACCCATGGCGACGGCTACCTTGTGAAATTGTTGAGAGAGAAACCCTAAAAATCTAAAATGAGAGGGAGGACGAGGCGCACAGAAACTCTAAAAAGTTTGCGGATAAGGGTTTAATTTTGGGCGAAGGTTCATTTTCATCGTAAATGTTTGCCTCACCCAGATCTACCCTTAACCTATATTTTGGACAAATGCACGCCTAACGTTTTAAAACACGAGGAAATTAGCACTCTTTCTTTTTCTTTTACTTATATGTTTACTATTTCAACCCTTATATTTATATCTTTATTTTCTTTCAGTTTTTATAATTTTTTTCTTTTTCAATTAGGTCCTTGAATTAAAACAATCAACAATTATTACAAAATTATTTTTAAAATAAAAAAATTAAATTAAATTTATTAAAAACAAATCTCATAAAATTTATGTAATAATCCATAAATCTTAGAATTTATTTATTTCATAAATTTTTATCTTACAATTTACAATGAATTAACTTAAGGTGCAATTATGAAAAAAATAATCAGCATATTTTATAGTATTTTATAAAAATAAAATTCATTTATTATTTTTAAGTCCAAAAATTTTAGTAATTCATTATAAATTTAAAAATTATTAAAAATTAAAAAATCTCATAAAATTTATGCAATAACTCAGAAATCTTAGATTTTATTTACTTCATGAATTTTTATCTCATATTTTACAAAGAATTAGCCTAAGGCTCAGTTATGAAAATAATCAACATATCTTCTAGTATTTTATAAAAGTAAAATTTATTTATTATTACTAAATTCAATAAAAAATTTTACTAAATTCAATAAAAATTTAAATAAATTTATTAAAATTTATGTAATACATAAAATTTTGATTAATAAATTTTAATGAATTTATCAAAAAATTAAAAAATCTTATAAAATTTATGTAATTTTACATAATTTTTCTAAAATTTTTTAATGAATTTAGTAAAATTTTTTTAGTTTAAAAATAATAAATGAATCTTATTTTTATAAAATACTAGAAAATACGCTAATTATTTTTCATAACTGGACCTTAGGCTAAATCAGTGTAGATTGTGATATAAAATTTCTAAAGTAAATAAAATTCAAGATTTATGGGTTATTATTTAAACTTTATAAGGCTTTTAAGATTCATTTAATTTTTTTATTGAATTTAGTAAATTTTTTTGAGTTTAAAAATAATAAACAAATTTTATTTTTATAAAAGACTATAAGATATGCTGATTATTTTTCATAACTGGATTTTAGGCTAATTTCTTGTAAAATGTGAGATAAAAATTTCCAAAGTAAATAAAATCCAAGATTTCTGAGTTATTACATAAATTTTATAAGATTTTTAAGTTTAATGAATTTATTTAAAGTTTTTTGGGCTTAAAAATAATAAATAAAATTTATTTTTATAAAATACTATAAAATTTGCTGATATTTTTTATAACTGGACCTTAAGCTAACTCCTTGTAGATTGTGAAACAAAAATTTTTGAAGTAAATAAAATCAAAGATTTCTAGGTTATTTCATAAATTTAATAAGATTTGTTTAATTTTTAATACATTTAATTAAATTTTTTATTTTAAAATAATTTTGTAAAAAAATTATTGATTTTTTTAATTCAAGGACCTATTTGAAAAAGAAAAAAACTATAAAAACTAAAAGAAAACAAAGATATAAGTACAATGGCTGAAATAGTAAAAAGGTAAGTCAAAGAAATGGTGCTAATTTACTTCTGTATCAAAACGTTAGGTGTGCATTTGCCCCAAAAAATACATTAAGGGTGGATGTGCACCTAGAGACAAACATTAAGTGTGAAAATGCACCTTTGCTCTTGAATTTTCTATAAGATGACAGTTGTAAAAAATTAAAGTTGTGAATGAAACAAAAAAAAAATTATTTATTTATCTCTTATAATATCTCATATATTTGTGAATTCTTTTTATCATCCTTTAGAAAGTAGCAAACTTTTTATGTTTTTTTTTTTTTGAAATAAAAACTTTTTATGTTTTAAATATTAAAGAAACACTATCTTTGTGAAAAATTATAATGATAGAGGTCATTTGCAAACAAGCTTCATGCAAACTCTTAAACATTAAGAAACAGTATCTCTATGAAAAATCATAATCATGTTATTTGAATGACATGCTTCATAACATATTCAATTTTAGAGGGTGTTATAGCCTAACTTATTACTTAAAGGGAAAAGAGTCAAATATGATTCTAAAGTTTCGTCAAAAGAGCGGATATGACTCTAAATTTTTTTTCCCTCAAATATAGCCGCCTTTTCTTTGTATAACAAAATTATTATTTACGCGTTAAATTTTTGGAACGTTTAGCATCAAGTGATTTATATGAATCATCAATCTTTCTTTTGTGGTTTTTTCCATTATTCATATGATTCCATATTTTAAAAAACATAAAACTTATTTAAGTGCAATAACAACGCCACTTTTTTTTACTTAGTTGCTACTTCATATCTTTTAACTAACATGCATCAATATGATCTTAGAGACTGTTCTCCAATACCACATAAGTATGATGATATTGGGCTATGCACCTCTTTTGTGTGAATCATTACTATCAATAGCATTTCTAGTGATAAAATTTCAAAAAGCAAAATGAATTTTTCTTCCACAAACTAGTGTGAAATTAACAAATATACCTCAATTTAAAAGTTGTGTGTGATTGGTACATGACCTTTTCAATTTAAGATAAATATATTCCGTGGTGAAAAAGAGAACAGGAAGAAAAAAATAGAGTAAAACGACATCGTTTTGGCATTAACCTAAAAAAAACCAACATGTAATATATTTATTTTAAATCGAAAATGTCATATACCAACCATGCATCACTTCCAAATTGGGGATATATTTCTTGATTTTACTATAGTTAGGGGTAGATTATAACATTTTGTCATTTCGAAAATCACAGAAATTGCTAAAAACAATATTTTGTTTAGCGATTCATTTTTCTTTAGTGAGATAACGGAAAGAAAGGATGTTTTAAGAAATATTTCTTTTTTTTCGTCTAAAAATTAGATTGATTCGACAATTAGATGATCGGAGGATTTATCTTAAAATCTATTTAATTTTCTCAAATATCTCATATATAATTGCAAATTTGCAACTTTGTATCTCATAAATAATTGAAAATTTGCAACTTTGTTTATCATCCTTAAGACCGTGACTCAACTTATTAATTATAACTATAGAATTTATCTTAAAATCTATATAATTTTCTCAAATATCTCTGCAACTTTGTTTATCATCCTTAAGTCGGTCATTTGCAAACAAGTCTTGGTTACGACTCCAGAATCGAAATCGGAAACAAAATGGGAATGAGGAGGAATTAGAAAGGGAATGAAAGTTCTGATAAGTTATTTGGTTAAATAAACAATAGGAAAAGGAATTAAAAAATTTTAATAGTATTTTTAATTATTAATTATATTAAAATATTCTAATTATTATTATTTTATATGTTTTTATTAGTGAATTATAAATATTACATGTGATTTTCATTAGTTTGACTAATTAATAATGGTTTAGCTTGATTCCCATGAGAATGAAAAATTCATTTCCTAGGGGTAAAGGGGAATATGTGATTCTCATTGAGGGGGCTAATCTCATTCTCATTCCCCCCTAATTTGATTCAACCAAACACCAAAAATAAAATGTTTCATACACATTCTCATTCCCCTCAATTTTTAATCATCCAAACCACCCTGTAAACTTTTAAACATTAAAGTGAAAAATTATAATCATGATAGTTAAATGACATGCTGCATAACATATTTGGCCAAAGACCTTTTCAATCTTAGTCGTGTATCTACAACGTAGCCAGAAAATTATGGCAGGAGGACGGAGGTAGTATATGGGGGAGGGGTGTATGTACGAAAACAGTTGTTGGTAGAAAGGAAGAAAATGGAGTGAGCAGAAAGAATTAAAGTCAAGTAAATGAAAGGGTTTTTAACTTTTTAAAAAAAATTCTGAATTTAGAAATTAATGAATGAGAAAATATTAAAAACATTATATGGTTATCATTTTCACTTAAAAGTATGCAATTTTTTTTATAAAAAATATCATTTTTTTGGTAGAAATATACACTTTGATACCCTACCAACTAAAATAGCTATTCTAATAAAAAAAACTAAAATCGCTATTTCTTAAATATATAAATATAATATAAAATTTTAATTTCTATTGATTCTAAGTAATTTATTATTAATGTAATAATTAGTTGATGGAGTATTGAAGTGTTGTGTTTTTAAAATCACAAATTAAATTTTTGTCATAAAAATTGTAGGTCCCTAAGTGAAAAATAACAAAACCACATAATAACTTTCTGTACTTTTCTAAATAATAGAATATGATCAATTAATATTTAAAATAATCAAAATTATTAGTTAATGCTCACTTTGATAAACAATTAAAGTTCAAAATTAATAAGATAATATAATAATAAATAAATTATTAACTTAAGTAATTTATTGATTTGTTCTACGTAATATAGTGATAAATGAGTTAGCTACTTTGGTAATTTATTCTAATTTGGGTGATTAAAAAATAATCAAATAATCTAATTATCTTATAGATCATGTATCAAACAATAAAAATGATAAAATATAGATATAATAATAAAAGGATATATAATTAATTAAAACTTATAAATAAAATTGAAAACTAATGTGTGGTTGTATTATTAGAATTAATGAACTACGTACGAATATAAAATATAAATGAGTTTTACATCCATTATTGCTCAATTAAAAAACCAATTTTAATACAAGTCTCAAATTTATCTAGTAAGGTGAGAATACAAACACAAAAATCCATATTTGATGAGATTTAAGTCCATCATCTCTCAATCAAAAAGATAAATGTCAAATTTTCTAGTAAAATCAACCATAATATACATCTAAAAATTCCTATGGATGACATTCTTTATAATTTTAGAACATGATTCATTTTCAATCTATATACAAACTAAAAAATCAAAGCAAATATAGAGGTTGAAACCGAAGTAACATTCCAGACCAAGGGAGCGACTATTACACTGAAGAAGGATGATCCAGATCTAAAATATACCTATTTCAAGGAGTCCCCGGGATTGAGAGGAACGGCCGTCCCACCTCGCCACCCCTCCCTCCGCCCCTGTAGTATCTACCTTGTGATATTTTTTCTTTTAATAACGGGGCCAAAAAAAAAAAACAACTACAATCAAGTAAATGAAAATCAATAGTTATTCATATAAAAAAATCGATAGTTATTGTTTGCTTGCATATATTAATTAATTAATAAAGCTTTATGATCACACAGGTAAATTGACGGTACATGTGATTGAATTTTACATTTGCACCATCTAGTTTCTTGTTATGGTTTAGTATCACACTATTACTCTGAAATAATTGAAAATAATAACTTTAGAATGTATGGGAAATAATAACTTTATAATGTATGGACCAAATCCAGCCTTAGTCCATAAATAATGTTGATACTGAATTTATTATTAAGGGGTAACAATTATGTCAGAAACTGATTTTAAAAGATTGTACGCATATCTCTGTCGGCGTTTTCTCTTCAGCGTTTTTTCCCCCTTCTATTTCTCTGTCATAGACTTTAATGAACTTCAATCAAAACAATTTATCTTTCATGTATTCCAATAAATTATGTTAGAGTAATAGTGGTATCATTCACCTGATAGGTTAAACTTATGGATGAAATAATTCATTAACATTGTATCAGAGCCTTAATGATCAAAAGGTCAGAAGTTAGATTCCTAATCAGTACAATTTCATTAATAGCATAAAGTAAAGTGGGATTATGTAAATCAACGCTCCAATATTGTTAAAATAACAATACACCTCACTTAACTGTTTAAACTTTTGGGTGAAATGGTTGAAACACAGATTACATTGCTTTCTTTTACCTAGGCTTCCTTGTTTGAAATGATATCCGAAAAGGCCATCATCAAATAGATACAATAAATGTTTTTTTTCCCTTGTCATTCCTGTGGATGAGAAGCTATTTTTTAAAAAAATAAAATGCTTGATCAAAATTTAGTTTAGGCAATCATACAACAAAATTACTCTAAACTTCTAATATCAGCAGATATTTTACTATTACAGCATGCATTTGTATCAATGTATTATCACAATGCAGGATGATAAATGAGAGCTTAGCATGATATGATGTGGCGCGACAATTTAAAAAATGACTAGCCCAATATATGGTGAAGATATGAAAGATTTGAAGGATTGGATAATTACCCCCTTTTTATAGCTTAATTAACATTTCAATGGACCAAGGAAAGATAATTAAAAAAATAATAAGCTAGGAGTTATGTTTGGCATACAAATTGATACAATGTTGAGTACAACAGATTATTTATGTACCTGAAAAGATAGCCTTATTTCTCAACTACCATGTCAATATTAATCTACCTTTTTTTTTTCCCCTTTTTCCCCTTAAATTGTGCATGTGCTGTAGGGGAAGTATTAAGCAACTGATTAGGATGC
>CANYLF012588839.1:0-10023 GCA_948193215.1 Bocquillonia castaneifolia
CAACATAAAATTGAGATCAACTAATTGGTTTACTTTAGCATTGGCTCATGGCATAGACTTGGTCCATAAGCATTTCCTAAAAGAAAATTAAAGGTTTGTTTGAACAAATATATTTCATAAAATTTCACTTCTAAAATGATGATTTGTGTATTTGATATAAATCAACATTCATGTGCTGTTGTACTGGAATGTTAGAATTCATTATTACTGAATCAAACCAACACTTTTACTAATTCATAGGGAAATAAATAATTTCACTCCATAATCAAACCAAACATTAGATAATGCCCAATAGGTAGGTAGAATGGGCCAAATCAGAGACTGGCCTATTATTAACACCTAATTTTGGAAATAGGAATACGAAAGCAGCTCGGAGGTCCAGTGATGATCGTTCATATTTTAAATAGCATGAATTGAGTTGATGATTGCTTTTTAGAGATTGTGTAGCCTCATTCAAAGTGTTTTCTAAGCTTGCATAGCTTGTTTTACCTAAAAATCCTGTTTTAAGCATAAGTAGTGCATTTTTCAGATGGTTTTCACCATAACTTTCTCTACGAGTATTGAAATGTCTTGAAATTTTGATGGTTGATAGTTAAGGCCATTCTACACGTTTTCTCAATTATAAGTTTTTTGCAAAATCGGACATTTGAAGGCCCAAAAGGGCCCAACGCCACTCAAAAGAGTGGAATTGGGCCCAACACCACTCTTCCAAGTGGAGTTAAGCCCAACGCCACTCATGTCACTGGCATTGGGATCAATGCCATAAGGAAGACTGGCGTTGGGCTCCCAACGCTAGTCACTCATTTTCAGTTGTTGAAAGCTCATTTTCTGGCTATTTCGGCCTGGAATTTCCCGTATGAGCCATACACGCTTCCCAAGGCTTTGTAGGCTCATTTTTGGCCCAAATGTCCTTTACTTTAAGCTCAAGTCATTGTGTTTTAATAGGAAACTGATTATGGTAATCCTAGCTTAAGTTTTAAGCTAAACCAAGTATAAATAGGCTCTTAAAACTAGGTTTTTGGGGGGAGGCAAGAGTTGATACGAATTTAGGGTTTGATTTCTGATATCAACAGACTAAACTCTTTTAACAACAAAAACACTTCACTTTTACATTGTTTTAATACAAAAACACATCAACGACGTCATCTTTTCTATACAAAAGGTGTTTTGAAGTTTCTAATCCATTGAAACAAGGCTTCAGTAGTTGTTTATCAATAAAAAGCAATACAAAAGTCACTCAAAACCAGATCTGAGGGTTATCAAGCGCTCCCAAGCCTATTAATTGAGAGGTAAGTCTTCTTTTCTACGCTTTTTTCACTTATTTCATCATTTTTTCATGTTTTACATGCCTTAAATGTGTTGTTTTGAATGTTTCATTGCTGTAATATTTTATTTTGCATGTTCAAATAATGTTTTTGCATGTTGATTTGATTTAAATGCCATGTACATGCATTATAAGTGATTAAAGTTACTATTTTTGTGTGTTTTTGCATGTTTTGTTTCAGATCTGAATTGTTTGGTGTTATTAACATGTTTTTCATGCATAAAAATTCTTTCTTTTCATGTTTTATTATATAAAGATTGTTTCTTTTGCATAAAAAATCGTTTCTTTTGAGTTTTGACGCATAAAGGTTGCATCTTTTTGTATTTTACTAAGTAAAGTTACCATCTTTGCATGTTTTAATGATAAAACTTGTTTCTTTATGCAAAATTACATTATTTTAAGATTTTATGCATAAAGTTTGAATCTTTTGTGTGTTTTATGTGTAAAGTTACAATCTTTTGATGTTTTGCATGTAAAGTTTGTATCTTTTTACGTTTTAATGCATGTCATGATTAGATCTAGGTTGTTTTGCCATGTTTCATGAAATATGACATGTTTTGGTGTTTATTTTATGCATTTTTATTTCTGTACGTATGTTTTTTGGGCTTGGTAAACTGAAAAAACTTATTTTTTTTTTATCAAAATGCACATGCTGTTGTTGCCCTGGACACCAATGCCCCTACCACGACTAGCTTTGTGCACCAACGCCTATGAAGGTGAGTGGCGTTGAGGCACCAACGCCAGTCTCCCAATTGGCGTTGGCCCCTATTTCTGCTCCCCTTGTGTTGTTTTGTTTGGATTGGTTGCGTACGGGTCTGTAAATGAGTAAATAGTAGCTTTTCACATGGAATGCAGTGACGAGGTAAGTATTCTAACCTTCTTTGGTAATTATTTAGATGTATTATTGCACGAAAATGACTAATTAATGGCTTTGGTAATATTTTTAGGCTAAAAACGGTAGAAATCTAGGTTGTGTTGATGTGTTATGTGTTATTATCACTTATGTATGTAAATTGACCCTAATAATGGTTGGTAATTGTTAAAATTAACCTTTATTTGTTATTAGAAACTCACAAATGCATGTGTATATGTATATGTAAAGTGTAGGTGATAATAAGCTATGTGTTTTACTTCTTTGTTAAAAGGAATGAAGGTTGGTATAATACTAGGAGTATTGGGTAAAGAGTCACACTCTGAGAATTGATAAGTCCGATCCTTGAATCTCTGGGGTTAATGCACCTTTCGTATTCTTGAGAGGAATTGAGGTGTACACCTTGTAAGACATTCCCGATGTTCAGGTGGAGACTACCACTTCAGCCCCGTAGCTGAACACACAGTGCTGCAGTTGCTAATCATGGCTCAGGCTCTGAGGCAAAACCTCCTTATCTACAGTTTGGCGACTCCATTAGGGACCTTTGAGAGATAAACTTATGATTCAAGTGATTACCAATACTCTTTTTATTATGCTAAACTCTAGTTTCTCTGCATTCATTCTTGCATTAAAACACCCTACCTCGCGGGTACCATTGGTCAAGTCGCCTATGATTTACAAAAGTTCTTCATAGGAGGCGAAACTAGTGACTACCACTCATAGATGGAATTGTCCTACTATTGCTTACCATCTTTGTTATAGTTAATGAGTGATAGTTAATGGGAAATTCTGAGCTGAATGTCCTACCATCTCTAGAACCTTTTTTGGAAGAGGGAGATGGTTAATGGGAGTTCGCCTTCTATGGGAACCTTCTTTTAGTCGAACCTGACCGAAGTCATGTAATGACTGTAGCAACTTCCTCTAGGACTTACTAAATGATTGTTTTATTATGTGATGCCATGAAGCCGTTATAATGCCCGAGTCTAGTATCATTGTTTTAACTTAATGCCTAATTGACGCCTATGGAGTAGGCATTAGTCTAATTGTACCTGATTAGTGCTACCTTACAACATAGGGTCATTTAGAATTGGTAAGAATGACTTTGATTACTACCTTTAAGAAATGGATGTTTGTGTGTCAGTCTAATTACACCTGACTGACACTAGAACAGCCTTGGAACAAGGGGAACATTAAGGGAGTTCATTAAAGCAAAGACATGGGATAAGGTCGTGATAATGACTTATTGTTTGGTTTGTATATTAAGAGCCTCTTTGTGTGCAAATGTGCATGCTACATCGGTAATAGTATCCGCTGTTGATGTGATGGCCCAAGCCAAATCCTAGGAATGTTGATTTGCCAAGCGAATACGTGTGTGGGAGAAATAAGGTTGGAAGGTCTACCACTTGGTAGTATGTGTGTTTGATTAATGTTTGTTACTTATGTCCCCTTGTAATGCCTGCATTCATGCATACACATATTCATGCATCCTGCATATACATGTCATAGCATGCTAACCCCTTGTTTTGCAGCAACATAGATTCTCTTAGTTCCTCTTGGGTAAGATAAGCTGAATGCCGTGTTCGCAACGTGCCATAACACACCCCGAAAGCTCCAACTTCCCTAAGTACCATGGCTAGATTGAGTGAAGATGCTTTAAAAACCCTACAAGACATGGTGGACAATGCCATCAAGAAGGCCTTGAAAGAAAGGGATGACCGTAGGTAGGAGGAACGAGAATCTAGTAGTGATGATGAAAGTGAGAAAAATCCTAATAATGAAGCCCTTGAAGCTCTTACTAAGAAGATGGTAAGGGAAAGGATCAGGACTTTGACTTTGATAACTTGGGTCTGTATGGCATAACTGGACTCCCACATAAGTTCAACATGCTTGATGTGGCTAAATTCAATAGGTCTGGCGACCCCAAGCTGCATTTGAAGCAATATATCATCATCATGTCGGGCACCACTCTCAATGTCGAGTAGAAATTGGGCCTATTCCCCTTGACCTTGGAAGGTGTAGCTTCTGACTGGTATCATGCCTTGCCTACTAGCACTAAGTCCAATTGGAAGACTCTTAATGAACTTTTAGGGTCAATTCTTCTATAATTCTATCCTGGAAGTTTCCTTGAGAGCCTTGGAGATGACCAAGCAAAAGGATGGTGAAACTTTTCCTGAGTTCTTGATTAGGTGGAGAAACAAGGCTGCCTTGATGCCCAACAAGCCTTCAAAAAGGGATCAAGTCAGGATCATTATTACAAATGTGCATTTTATATGGGTTGAGAAGCTTCAGTTGATGAATCTAAGGAATTTTGTAGAGCTCTATGATGACAGGCTCCATGTTGAAAAAATTGAGTATGAGAAGAAGAAGAATACCAAGGCTAGCTTAAGCCGTACTCATACACAATCTACCAAGGTTGTGGAAGTCAATGCAGTCAAAACCAACAGCAGATTCTCCAACTTTAACAAATCCTTTTCCAAAGTCTTTGAACAACTTGAAAGAGAAGGCTTGCTGAAACCTAAACCAGCTAAAAACCCACCAAACACTAGCTTACCACTACGCAACCTAAAAGCCTTTTACCGTGTCCACCAGGTGAAAGGCCACTCAACTGACAACTGCATTAAATCTCAAACACTCTATCCAAGACCTTATAGATGAAGGGAAAGTCATGGACCCTGATTCTAAGAAACCAAGCACTAAAAATAACCCATTGCCTACCTATAACAATATTCCCCCACCAAATAGAATTGGCTGCATTGACTCAGGAGTGACTAAAGATGAAGTATGGGCCTCTTTCACTGACGAAGACTTGGATGAAGTATGGGGTTCTATTGATTATGACTTGGCTGAAGAAGAGGAAGCTCTTAAGAAGGCATGGGATTCATTCGAAGATGTGCATGATGAGCCCAGACTAAAGCAAGATTATGTAGAGGATCTATTGGGTCAACCTTTAGGCAAGTTTGACTTTAAAGCCTTGTATCCAAAGCATCCTCCGCCTGTTGTTCCTCTTGGTGAGATTGAACCAACCTGGGGATCGAAATTTGACATCTATGATAAAGACACACCATGGCCCAAGAACTGGGGCGAGCATATGAAAGATTGGGATAGAGCGGATGCTTGGTAGAAATTTCTAGATAGGGAAAAGGTACCAACTAATATTGAACAAGATATCCGGCTCTTGTGTGATGAGATTGATAAGAAGATCCCATTCCCTAGGGATGAGATTGATTCCTATGTAATCTAGACTAGAAAGGATGGGAAGATCAAGGACTGCTTCAAGTTTGATGTCTGGTATAGTTCAGACGAAGATGAGCTTGAGATTTATAATGTGATGCAAATTGTCAATTCTAAACCTGCTTTAGTCACTAGAAGTGGGAGAGATTTCCAAAGGAAAGATTTGGGGAAGCAAAAGGAAGTTAGCAAAGAGCCTGAGAAAGAGGTCATAGAGGAAGCTGCCTGGACTGATATTGTAATTAAGCAACTCAAGAAGACCAAGACTAATGCAAGCATATGGGACTTGCTTGTCTCCTCTGAGTCTCATAGGCAGGCATTAGTCAAGGCCTTAACTCAGATACCAATTCTTGAAACCACTACTCCGGATGAAGTAGTAAGACTCATGACGGAGAGGAAGAAAGGGGAGACAACTTTTTCTGATGAGGACTTGCCTTTAGAAGAAAGGGATCACAATAAGGCATTGTTCATTGTAGCTAAGGTAAATGGCAAAAGGACTTCTTGTGTCATGGTTGATGATGGTTCATCCATCAATGTCTGCCCATCCAAACTTCTATCAAAGATGGCGATAGCTAAAGAAGATTTGAAGCCGTCTGACTTAGTTATTCAGGCTTATGATGACTCCAAAAGGGTGGTTGAAGGCACGTTTACTGCAAAAGTTAAAACTGGTCCTATTGTTTCAGAAGTTGAGTTCACTATGCTAGACATTCCCATGACCTTTGCTGTTCTCCTTGGACAACCTTGGTTCCATGCCTTGGGAGGGGTACCATCCACAGTTCATCAAAAGATCAAATTTCCTTACCAGGATGAGGTCTTGACTATTTCGGCTAAACATGTCACATCAGTCGCAGTACTAAAAGCTACTCCCTGAGGAATCATTGTACCTATGGGCTTCCAGATTATGGGTATCTTTGATGAGCCAAACAACCCTACGGTCAACCAGATGATGAAGAAGATGGACTACCTGCCTGCACTAGGATTGGGGAAGAACTAACAAGGCATCACACAATTTCCTGACTTCAAGATGCTGAAAACCAAAGAACATTTGGGCTATAAGGGAGAAAAGATGACTAAGGACGACAACACTCTTGGTGATTTCTTTGTTCCTGAAAGTGGTACTATTTACTTTGGGAGGGCTGAACCTGTAGATGTGGGGAAGATTCAAGTGCCTGGCTTCGAGATCTTCAAAGACTTGTTGGATGTGCATGTTGTGGAGAAGATGCTGCTTGAGGGAATCCAAGACATGAAGATAGAAGAGCTGATCGACCCCAAGGACGCTACCTTTACTGCTACTACAGTTGCTGAATTAGATGAGTTCATAGAGAACTCTTTAGTTGATTTATTTTATGAAACTTCTGACATTAATGTAATAACGTCCGATCTGTTTGAGGACTATTCTATTTTTCTTTCTAAGGTCAATGATATGAACGCCAATTCGCTTACTTGTGTGATGTTTTACCTGATGGCACTGTGTATTACATAGATCATACCATAAGCATTTTTGACATTAATTCTGTGCAAACATATTCTATTAACATTGGCATAAAAGAACAACCAAAGGAAATAACTTTTGCCTATGATATTACTGCTAATGAGAGAGAAAATTTTAAAAAGAATATTAAATAAAAGAAAAAGTGTATTTGCATTGACATATGATGACATGCCAGGTATCAATAGGACGATCGCCGAACATCATATTCCTATAGATCCAACTAAGAAGCCAGTCAAGTAGAAGCTTCGAAGACTCAGACCAGAATGGGCCAAGCTAATAAAAGAAGAAATTAAGAAGTAGATCAAGGCCAGGTTCTTGGAAGTTGTTAGTTACCCAGAATGGTTGGCCAATATAGTCCTAGTTACTAAGAAAGATGGAAGGGCCAGAATATGTGTGGATTACAGGGATCTGAACAAAGCATCACCGAAGGATGATTTTTTGTTGCCATATATTGATGTCCTAATTGATAGTGCGGTTGCAAGTGCCATGTATTCCTTTATGGATGGCTTCACCGGCTATAACCAGATAATGATGGCACTCATAGACAAGATCAAGATAGCTTTCAGTACAGAATGAGGTGTTTACTGCTACAAGGTCATGCCTTTTGGACTCAAGAATGCGGGGGCAACCTATCAGAGGATGGCTATAACCTTGTTCCATGATATGATGCATAAAGAGTTTGAAGTTTATGTAGATGATATGATGGTCAAGTCGTCAACCAGAGAAGATCAGTTCAAAGCTTTAGACCGATTCCTAGCACGAGTTGAAAAGTATAACCTCAGACTTAACTCGAAGAAATGCATTTTTGGGGTAACCTCCGGAAAGCTCCTAGGACACATTGTAAGCCAGAACGGGATTAAGATGGATCCGAACATGGTAAAAGCCGTTTAGGAAATGCTAGCTCCAAAGACTGAGAAGGAAGTTAGGGGATTTCTGGAAAAATTCAATACATTAGCAGGTTCATCTCCAGGTTAACTACGATCTG
The DNA here is from genome assembly GCA_948193215.1 of Bocquillonia castaneifolia. NCBI lineage: Eukaryota > Viridiplantae > Streptophyta > Magnoliopsida > Malpighiales > Euphorbiaceae > Bocquillonia > Bocquillonia castaneifolia. The sequence goes on from CANYLF012588839.1 coordinate 7,901, forward strand.
TGAGCCAATCTTCAAGCTACTTAGAAAGGATCAAAAAATTGAATGGGACGAGCAATGTCAAAAAGCATGTGACGCGATCAAGCAATATTTAATGAATCCACCTATCCTCCAATCTCCAAGGGCGGGGAGACCATTGATATTATACTTGGTCTTGGAAGATGATGTGATTAGAGTATTGGTTGTTTAAGAAGACTAAGCTGGAGTAGAACATGCTGTCTACTACCTCAGTAGGAAGTTGTTATCCTATAAAGCAAAATATGACATTGTTAAAAAAAAACCTGCTTGGCCATAATATGGACAACTCGAAAGTTAAGACACTACTATTAGTCTTATCAAGTTCAAGCTGTAGCTAAGGTTGATCCACTACATTACTTGTATGAAGCACCAGTACTAGTGGGGAAGCTTGCCAAATGGTTGGCATTATTAACTGAATTTGACATACAGTACTTGACTAAGAAGACTATCAAGGGAAGGGCAGTAGCAGAGTTTCTAGCTCTTAATCCACTAGAAGGGCAAGAAACATGGGAGTATGAATTCCCGAATGAATCACTTAACCTAATAGAGGCAGATGGATGGAAACTATACTTTGATGGAGTAGTGAACCACAAAAGAGCTGGAGTGGGGGCAGTTTTTAATCACGCCTGATGAGGAGAGTATTCATTTAGTAAAGAAGTTAGACTTTAAGGTGACTAACAATATGGTTGAATATGAGGCATGTATCTTTGGTTTGGAAGCAGCCATTACAGCAGGAGTCAAAAACCTTATTGTCTATGGAGATTCAATGCTTATCATTAACCAAGCCTCAGAAAACTGGGAAGTTAAAGATGAGAAGCTGAAGCCCTATACAGAGTACATCCAGATGCTCATTTTGAGTATTTCTAATTGTACCTTTGCACATTTACTGAGGGAAGAGAATCAGATGGCAGATGCATTAGTAACATTGGCATCCATGTGGGATAATCCTAGGGGTGTAACTATGAAGCCTCTAGTGATGTGTAGAGCCAGAATCCCTTGCTACCAAGGTGAACGGGTAATGATTATGAATGGTCCTAAGGCGAAGCCATGGTTCTATGAAATTCTTAGATTCCTAGAAAAATAGGAATATTCAGAAGGAGCCAATGGGAAGCAAAGGCACGCTTTAAGGATTAGTTCGAAAAGCTACACTTATCATGAGGGTATACTCTACAGAAGGGCTTTGAATGGAGTACTACTTCGGTGTCTGGACCAATATGAGGTAGAAGAAGTCATGAAGGAGATTAATGCAGGAGTTTGTGGGTCCCATATGAGTAGGCATACCTTGGCAAAGAAGATAGTCCGACAAGGGTTCTACTGGGATAAGATGGATAGAGATTGCATGAAGATGGTCAGAAAGTGCCATGAATGTCAGTTACATGGGAATAAGATCCATCTGCCACCAAATGAGCTTCACAATTTAACATCTCCTTGGCCACTCTCAGCTTGGGGGATAGACATCATTGAAGAGATAAGACTTACAGCTTCTAATGATCATAAATACATTATTGTGGCTATTGAATACTTTTTGAGATATGTGGAAGCAATTTCACTACCAATGGTGACGTCAAAGGGCATGGATGACTTCATCAATAAGAAGCTTATCAATCGGTTTGGAAAACCACATCACATCATTTCAGATAATGGTGTGCATTTCCAAGGGGAAATTACGAATCTATTAGAAAAGGAAGGGATTGAACATCACAAGTCCTCGCCATACAAACCACAAGCTAATGGGGCAGTTGAAGCAGCTAACAAAACCATCAAAAAGATCCTAGCCACGATGGTGAAGACCTACAAGGATTGGGCAGACAGGCTAACCTTTGTAATCATGGGTTACAATACAACCATACAAAGTGCAACAGGTGAAACACCATATTCTTTGGTGTTTGGAGGTGAAGCAGTAATGCCAATTGAGTCCCAAGTTAGATCACTGAGAGTAGCACTAGAAGCTCGCATCCCTAAAGCATAATGGGCCAAAGCAAGGTACAAACAGTTATTGTCTTTAGAAGAAAAGAGGAAGAAAGCTCTCTATCATGCTTAGGTGTATCAACAGAGGATGGCTAGGGCTTTCAACAAAGGAGTTAAAGTTAGGCCAATCAAGGAAGGAG
>CANYLF012589360.1:0-10418 GCA_948193215.1 Bocquillonia castaneifolia
TTATAGGAGTAAAATGGAGAATTACAAAAAAAAACTTTTTTTTATAGGTGATATTACCGGAGTATCCCAAGCCCCGTTTTACGATTGTCTAGACTAATCTCTGGCTGAGAGAAACCCCATTTGGAGCAACTCTCTTCCAAAACGAGCCCTCAACCGTCAGGCGTTATACCTACAAGCTCAATAATCTTTAACCAGTTGAACCACCCCACCACTTTCGTATTACAAGAGCAAACTTATTCATGTATTGTATTGGCAATACGCATAACAAGTACAAATTAAATGATGGCAAAAAAAAAAACCTTATATTCTGAGAATTAATTATATGGATATATATTAAGTCCTCCGTTGCTAAGAAACATTATCATTAATACTCACAAAAAAAGAGATGATGGTGTATAACTTAAATTTTACTCCAAATTACATTCTAAAAAAATTTTGTTCCAAATTTTAAATATATCTTAAGATTTTAAACTTCTCCATCTGTTTCAAATGTATTAAAGTATGTGTATGTGATGACAAAATACATTTACATGGCACACTTTTGAGATAAATAACAACCAACTCAACAGAATATTGACCATCATTATAATTTTTTTAAAGGATTGGGATATATTTAAATTTTACATTAAAAGTGGGGATATATTTGAAGTTTGTTTCAAAAGTTTGGATATATTTAAAATTTACATCAAAAACTTTTGTAAAAAAAATGTCAAGTGTTTACTTAATTGATTGATCTCAAAGTTCAACATGTAAACATGATATGTCATTTTAAATATATGTTTAGATAGTGTATTCTACTGTTACTTTATTTTAAAACAAATTAACCATATTTTGTTACAAAAAAATTAAAAAAATGAAAAAAAAATTGAAATCTCTTTATATTTTCTTTTGTAATTGATGTAATTTTTTCATAAATCCAAAAATTTCACTTTTATAAAAAACGCATATCAAATTATGAAAATGATACTTATTTTCATAAAAATGATTTATTTATTTGTTTCGAAAAATGAAATGAATTGCGAAAAAATTTAAAGAGATTTCACATTTTTTTCTCGTAATTTTTTCTTTTTTTTTTTTTCATAACAAATACTTTTGTTTTAAAACAAAGACGGTAGAAAACACCATATTTAGGAATATTTGAAATAAATTGAAAATTTTAAAGTTTAATTTAAAACATTTTAAAAGTTAAAATATATTTATAAATTAAAACAATTTAAAAGTTAAAATATATTTAAAATTTAGAATAAAGTTGAGAATATTTAAAATTTTTTGATTCTATGTACACATTTGCACAACACACAATAAAAAAGCACCCACGTATAATAATATATGGGAAGCGGGGGAACGTATTACCTCTGGTTACTTGGTACTAGCTGGGCATCAATTTCAAATATATGGAGTATATTGTGATAAGGATATAATTCAATTTAAATTTGTATGTTAGTTGTGTTAGCTGTAATCTTCTGTTATAGTCTTTCACTTGTTATCAACTATTGACTCATGTAACTATATATCGTACTCTTCATCACAGTAATAAAATTGAGACAGTTTTGCCATATTTATGTATTATTATGGTATTAGAGCTTTACAGGTTTAACAACCCGCTCTATCATCAAGTCTTCAAGTTCCCTAATTTCGAGCACCACCTCCTCTTCATCCTTTTCGACCATCTCACAATCCATTCCTAATATCACTCATACACTTCCAGTTAAACTCACATCAACAAACTATCTTCTATGGCAGGAGCAATTAACTCCATTATTAAACAGCTATGGTCTTGCAAAACACATCAATGGGACGTATCCTACTCCACCTGAAAAGATCAATGATCTTCCCAATCCAAACTACACTCACTGGTTTAGACAGGATCAACACGTTCTCAGCTGGATCATTCATTCCATTACGGAACAGTACATTCCGCAAGTTGTTGGTGCAAAGACAGCTTTAGAAGCCTGGACAAAACTGCAATCTACCTATGCCTCAGGCTCCAAGGCTCAGGTACCAACCGTTAAATCAAATTTTTTTAAGCTACAGAAGGAGTTGAATGAATCAATAGCAGCGTACACACAAAGAGCCAAAAGCATGTTTGATCAGCTCATGGCTTTGAATAATCCAGTTTCTGAAGACGATTTGGTACATGTGATCGTCAATGGTCTAGGCTCTACCTATCGACCATTTGTGCGTTTCCTTGAGAACCGCCTTGATTATGTCTCTTTCGATGATCTTTATGGTCTTCTTCTTAGTGAGGAAGACAACCTTGTTGCTGACAGTGCCCTTAAGGAGGTGTCTGTCCCTCTAACAGCTTATGTGGCTCAGGCCAATTCTCGCACAAACCACAGAGGACGTGGTAACAGAAATCATGGGGGCAGAGATGGACGTGGTGGTTCTCAACAATGAAGCAATTATAGTAACTACAATGGTGGTATTCGAATTATGGTGGAAACCTGAATTATGGTGGATATTCGGGTAACAGTGGTAATAGAAGCTATGGTGGAAACAGTTCTGACTTGATCCAAAGTCACAATTGTTCTGGATTTGGGCACCTAGCACTTAACTGTTCATCCCCTAGACAAAGGGGTTAATATGGTAATCGACAGTCTTCCTCCTTTCAGCCCCGACCAACCTAAAATCTTGCCTCTATGCATCCTTCTCACGGCCAACAATGGATTCTTAACACTGGAGCACCACACCACTTTACTCCGGATTTGGACAACATTACCAATTCTACTGACTATCATGGTTTTGATGATGTTACAATTGGAAATGGTAAAACTATTCCTATTTCTCATACTGGGTCTTCTGTTAATATTTGTGATAAAAATATTTTTCATTTGCAAAATATTCTTCATGTCCCAGAGTCATGCTCAAATTTATTATCCATTCGTTCCTTTACTACTACTAAGAATGTTTCGGTGGAATTTTTTCCAACATATTTTTTGATAAAGGATATCCTCACGAAGCAGCCCCCAGAATAAAGATGGCTTATATTCTCTCCCTCTGAGACCGAATACTGTTGCTTATCTCCCCAAGAGTGCATTGCTTTCATCTATGTCTGTTTGGCACTCTCGACTTGCTCATGCTAATGATCGTACAGTCAAGAGTGCTCTGCATCAAGCAAATATTTCATTTTCTGATTTTAATAATAAATCCTGTCATGCTTGTAATTTGGGTAAAAGTCATAAGCTTCCTTTTACTTTATCAAATTCACAGGCTAGAGGACCATTAGATTTAATTTGTTATGATGTCTGGGGACCTTCTCCGATTCCTTTTGTTGATGGCTAACAATATTATGTTTTATTTTATGATTCATTTTCCAAATATTGTTGGATCTATTTTTTGACGTATAATCTGAAGTACTCAGTACATCTATCGAATTTCGCCACCTAGTTGAAAATTTTTTAATTGTTCCATATGCTAATTTCAAGCTGATTTAGGTGATGAATTTCGTGCCTTAGAAGATTATTTATTGACCAATGAAATTACTTTTTCCAAAGACCCCTGAACAAAATAGCTCAACTGAAAGAAAACATCGACATATCATTAAAACTGGACTCTCTCTTTTACAACATTCCCATGTCCCATCCAAATTCTGGACCCATGCATTTGACGCTGTTGTATACACAATAAATCGCTTACCAACACCAACTCTATCCAATTCTTCCCCCTACCAAAAATTATTTGGTCAAATTCCTGATTATAATAATCTTCACACTTTTGGATGCCTATATTACTCCTGGACAAGATCCTACAGTCAACATAAATTAGAACCCAGGTCAACTAAATGTGTCTTTTTAGGATATAGCAAAATTCATAAAGGATATTTATGCTTAAATTTTTCAAATTCTAAAATTCTAATATCTCGACATGTTTTGTTTTGTGAGCAGGAACTACCATTTTCCACAACTTGTTCAAATCCACTTGCCACATGTGATGCTACAAGTGTTCAAGAGTCCAATTCCACTACAACTATTCGGCCACCACCTCAACAGCTATCTCACCAATTTTCTAATTCTACATCTACCTTATCTACTCCAATAACTACGACTGACCAACCTCAACATACATCAAATATTCCTTCTCCACCACAAACACCTTTACGATCTTTATCTCCTGCTCATAACTGAACCAAGACTCCTAGTCTACCTTTGGTTGTTGACTTAACAAATTTCAAACCTCTTCAAACAATAATCAACATCATATGATTACACATTCTAAAACAAATTCTCTCCAACCCAGAGCTCTCACTGCCAGTGTATCTAAAGTTGTCGAACCTTCCACCTATAAACCAGCTATTAAACAACAAGTTTGGATTGATGCTATGCATGATAAAATTCAAGCAATGCTTCGTAATAAAACATGGGATTTAGTTCCATCATCACTACAGCAGAATTTAATTGGATCAAAGTGGGTTTACAAGATTAAAGACAAGCCAAATGGATCAATTGAACGACATAAAGCTCGCCTTATTGCAAAAGGCTTTCATCAAAGACCAGGTGTGGATTACTGTGACACATTCAGCCCAGTTGTAAAATTTTCTACAGTAAGATTACTGCTCTCCCTCGCCATGCAATTTAACTGGAAAATTCAACAACTGGATGTCTCAAATGCCTTTCTCCATGGCAAGTTGGAAGAAGAGGTATTTATGGCACAACCGTAGGGTTTTATTGATGCCAATTTTCCAAATCATGTCTGTCGTCTTAACAAGTCCATTTATGGACTCAAATAGGCTCCTCGCCAGTGGTATAAATGTCTTTCATCTCTTATCTACTCTCTTGGTTTTGTATCCAGCAAAATGGACAGTTCATTGTTCATTTATAAATCTGGCAAAACAAGACTTTTTTTGTCTTGTGTATGTGGATGATATCCTGTTGATGGGCACCAATAATACTGTGATCTCTAGAGTTATTTCTCAGTTGCAGCGTAATCTTGCATTGAAAAATTTGGGCTCCCTCCATTATTTTTTGGGTATTGAAGCTCATCGGACTGATGACTGTTTGCACCTATCTTAGAAAAAATATATTTTGGAGCTGCTTGACAAATCCAATATGACCACGGCAAACACAATCTCTACTCCTTGCTGTCCTAATTCCAAATTAATTCTGCATGGTGAAAACTTTGATGATCCAACTCTGTATCGTCAAATTGTAGACAGTCTACAGTATCTTTGTATTAAACAGCCAGACATCACTTATGCAGTCAACAAGGTTTCCCAGTTTATGCATGCCCCTACTCGTGACCACATGCCCCTACTCGTGACCACTGGACAGCTGTGAAACACATCCTAAGGTATTTAAAAGGTACTGCTACTTATGGTTTGTCTCTTCGCAAGTCTTCAAATCTTCAAGTTTCAGCTTACAGTGATGCTGACTGGGCTGGTGACCTTGGTGACCGATGCAGTACAACAGGATTTACAATCTATCTTGGCAATAACTTGATTGTATAGGGATCTAAAAAGCAGAAAACTGTCTCCAAGTCATCCACAGAGGCTGAGTATAGAGCATTGGCTCATACAATGCAAGAACTCCAATGGCTTTGTTCTCTTTTTAATGAATTGTACTTTGAGATTTCGGAACACACACTTTGGTGTGATAATCTCAGTGCAACTTATTTGACAACCACACCTATCTTTCATTCTAGATCGAAGCATCTAGAGATCGATTTTCACTTTGTTCGTGAAAGAGTTGCCAATAAAGATGTCAACAAAGGACCAAATTGCAGACTATCTCACAAAATCACAATCCCGGACACGCTTTAATTGGTTTCGAGACAAGTTGATTGTTCTTCCTAGACCAATATAACTTGCGGGAGGGTGATAAGGATATAATTCAATTTAAATTTGTATGTTAGTTGTGTTAGTTGTAATCTTCTGTTATAGTCTTTCACTTGTTATCAACTATTGACTCATGTATCTATATATTGTACTCTTCGTCACAGTAATAGAATTGAGACAGTTTTACCATATTTATGTATTATTATATTGTAGGAAGAATAGTTGTATGGGTGAATTGCGGGGCAAACCTCCTTTGGCAGTGAGCTCACTTCTATTGCATTAATTAGAGAATTGAATCATTTTGTTGACAGTGAAGAGAACCAACTGCCAAAGGAGTAATTGCCCAGTAATTGCATATCCATACAATACATTTTAGCAACTCATCAAATACTACTGCATATTACTTATTCGTTGATGAAGGCAACATACATATCTTTATTTAAAGGATGAGAAATGTCTGGTGTTTTCCATGTACATATTACATGGCATATTCCAAGCACATCCAATATATTGTAATTATATAGGTTGCTTTGTCAAGTTATTGAGCAGGTGGTCCTCTACAAGTTTCATTCTCAAAGGCCTTTGATCCTCTCTCTTGTACTAGGTTTCCTCCAGCATGAATAAGTTCATGCCACACATATACATTTTTTTAATATATTTATTTTCTTTTAATTTAGTCTTCTATGTATATCATCAATTAAATAGAGCTTAATTATTTTATTTTTATCATGTGAATATATATATAGCAACACTATGAGAAATTCTTTTTTTTTCTTTTGCTGATTCAGACTTTGATTTGAAATGTTCCAATACATCAAAACTTTTTTTTCCTGAGTCTTTATTATGGAACCTTTTTTTTTTGTTATTTAATTTTTTTTTTATAATTGGGATGAAAATTCGAATCAGTAACTCCCAAACAATATCTCAACCAATAGGTGTTATGTTGGTTGATGAAACAATAATTTTCAAATGGGAGCAAAAGTTTCAAAATCTTGAAATTACATAAAATGGGTAACAATAACTTGACTTTGTCGTGCATGGAAGGTGTTTGAAGTTTCTAGCATTTTTAAGAGAGAAATAGCATTTTATGGATCAACATCGTTTTATGTTCATATTAAATATTAAACATGAGAGTGAGAGGTCATGTTGTAATTTATGTAATTAATTATAAATTTAATGTTTAAGATTTTATCAAAAATTATTTAAATTTAAATTTTGTACAGTGAGTTATTAGTTACAATTAATTTTAAATTTAATGATTGAGATTAATTAAACATGATTTATTATGTTGAAAATGAAAATAAGAGTATCCTAGCTAATTGAAACTTTATTTATACAAAATCTGAGGTGGAAACCGAAAGTTGACTATATATTACGTAAAATAGAATTGAGGAATAATCTTTAATTTGCATATGTAGCAGCTGAGGTGGGGCGATTGATCACTATTATATATATATATATATATATATATGCTGATATTAAAAATATATGCATGGCATATTCGAGATGGAAAAACAATATGTAAAAAGAGAATAAAAATTAGTAATTCTGAAGCAGAAGAAGAGTCAATCGAGTGAAGTAAAGAATAAAGATGGAGACCAGTCGAGGTGTGGTGTGGATGGTGAAAGTAAAATAGGGACCATTAATTGATTTGAGACAATGAATTTGTAATGGAAAAGAAAAGAACAGAACAGGAATTGTACTAGGCATATCCCTGTTCCTTTTCTCTTCTCATGGCAGCATATCCTAATTCTGGTGCGAATCAATGTACCATAAATATGGCTTCTAATTAAGTTATTGTAATACTCGAGCAACTTACACAAGTTCAATGTCTTATGGTCGAGGAATGACAGGCAATTCTCCTTTGGCAAACAGATCTTGCAAATGCATACTTCTCTTCTTTGCCAAAGGAGAATTGCCCTGCCATTCACTCTTACCAATATTACTCACTTCGATATTTTACTTTCATTTATGATCGATGCAAATTCACTAATGTTCCCTTCAGCAAATTTTTTTTTTTTGGGTTGCCTTGTTTTGTTTGTAACATATATATTCTCTTTTGCTTAGTTATAGGCTGATTGTTGCATGCAATTTCCGACACTAGACTTTTATTGTTTTTTTTTATATAAGCAATTGTTTTTATTTACAAATATTACTCCCCTATAACATAAGCAATCTTTATGGAAAAATTAATATTAATATGCTCCCCTCAAAATTTTAAATTATAAAAAGATTAGAAATGTGACAAGTTAATGTTAATTTTTTTTCTTCTTTGATTATGTAGCAGGTGAGAGCGTATGATGTTTGCAAAATGGAGTCCCATTACGTTCATTAATATCAGAAGAAGATGCGATCTCAACATAATATCCATTCAACATAAGGGGTAGATTGTGTTGTGGGTCCGTAGGGCCCTAATGAATGATTTAAAAAAAATTGAATATTGAGGTAAAGTTGGCACCGAATTTAACAACTTGCAAGATTGGTGGGTATGGGGATTTTGGCTATAACTAAGGCATTTGCTCATTTGAGTTTTACAACACACAAGACATCACACGGAAAGAGAAGAAAATATTGAGATGTGTGGGTGAGTTTGCTTGTGTGTTTAAAATTCAAGAAAATTATGAGGGTTTGAGAAAAATTCTCTGGATACTCTTTGCGTATTTTTCTTGGGTGTTGGGTGTGAGAAAAATATTGTATTTTGTATTTTGTAGTTGTAATAATTTTTCACATAATGAATATTTTTCTCAGTTGTCTTTTGACAACGGCCGTAGTTTTTCTCCAGTTTTAGAGTTTTCCATGTAAATCCTTATTTTATTAATTTCTCTGTGATTGTTTAACTATTTTATTATTTTATTAAAGATAATCCGTGGGATAATATGGAAACTTTTCCCACCCGATTGCTCATTAAAATTTACTAAAATTTTGAAGCTGAAATTAAGAGTTGGTAGGTACAAGCTTAATCCGTTTGTTTCCGCAAAATGTGATAGGTTTTCTTGCTGTGTACGAATTCATGATTTAATAAAAATGAATTTTTTACTCCTTTAGTTCGATTTGTAATTTTACTCGATATATAAGGTTGTTCTTTACGTTCATTAATCAAATACATATGAGCACCAGTGGCGGATCTAGAAAATTTTTTTAAGGGGGTAAACTTATAACGGTGAAGTAAATAAAATAGAAAATTTTTGTCTAAACAAGTCTTTCATGAACTACTTTCATATGTAAGGATTCCACGGCTCAATGAAAATGAAATTTTTTTGAGAGTGGCTATAATAAACCCGACCTAGGTTAGAATTTTTCAAAAATAAAAAAATTTTAAGGTAGACAATAAGAAAAATAATAATTTTAAATTGGAATCTTGTTACATCTTTGTGCCCCTCATAGGCGGAACCTACATTATAAAGATATGCTTTATAGGACAACAATTTAACAAATTACAATGGAACATCAACATGCAGGTACCGATGGAGAAATTATTTGGTGAAACAAGTTCGTTATATAGGATTATAAATTCATGGAAAATGTGTGACATGTGTCACAATTTATGAACTCTCCACAAATTAAACAGATAACCGAATCTCAAATATTTAGACATCTATATAAAAAAAATATTTTTAAATTAAAATTTATTATATATATCTAATACATAGTCGAAAATCCATAAATATTTTTATTCAAATTTAGAATAAATATAAATATTATTTAGTTAATTGAATTTGATATAAATTCAAATAGTTATATAGTTAACAATGTACATACTGAGATACAGTAAAACCTCTATATATTTATATTATTGGGACCCTAAAATTTTTATTATTATAGAGAGTTTATAACCATATAGAGGTTTATTTTTAATTTATTAATGTAAGTTGGGATTATAATTTTTTATCCCTATATATGAAGTTTATTTCATTATAGAATATTTCTATACCTTATTAGACGAATATCTAATTCGTTACTGAAGTATTCGATATGTCCTAGCATACTTGAGGCCCTAGCATGGCAAGCCGTGGCACACAGACATGTATGCTAACAGGTCCTTATACGATGGAGTTGACATATTTAAATATTGGTTTTAGATCGAAACTGAATTGAAATCATTTTCTGAAGTTTGATTTTAGTTAAAAAATAAAAATAAAAATAAAAATTAACAGTTCTAATTTGACTTCAATTTTAAAATCAACATTTTTAATTTTATAGAATAGTTCAGAACGAGAATCAAATCATCAATATCAAAATTAGAATTGGAATCATACCTGATAAATTCGAAGAGTGGATGGATTGTATGTTGGAATGGGCCTTTGGTTGTAGTCTGAGGTCAATATTCGAGGGGAAATTTGCATAAAAGCCTAAATGCGCTCATTTAATTGGTAAAATACCCCTGATACTAAATATTTGCATCTATGCCTAAAAATGGAACTTTTATTAATCAGCTGCCTAACTTTTATAGAAACGCATAAGAAACACTTATGAAACATAAAAAAAAACCCTTTTACTAATTTTTTGGCAGTTTCATATTTCCTTCACATGTGTTTCAAAATATTTTTTTATTACTTTTAATGAGTTTTTTTTATTATCTGATGTATTCCAAATCAATATGTACTTTCGCATTCCATAAAACAGGAGAAGAATATTCTATTATTATTTT
>CANYLF012590974.1:0-13665 GCA_948193215.1 Bocquillonia castaneifolia
AACTTTGATCATATCATTGCTGACTATATGATTGGAAAGCGTATGTATTGCAATACACCTTGGGTAGATGTAGATGGTGTTCTTTTTCCAATTCACAACAAACAGCAAGAACACTGGATCCTTGGCTTTTTAAGTTTCAAGGATAGATCTATTTACATCTACAACTCACTTTTAAGTGATAACTCAAAGAAGATTGCACTTAATACTTTTAAAGCATATAGTGTTGTTCTGCGACAATTTTTATCTCTTCTTTGCTGTTATGAGAACTGTGAAGCTGTAAAGTTGAATGCAGCAGCATATAATGGCAAAAAGCAGGATGATCCTTTTGAAGTTCACAATATTTCAGATTTGCCTATTCAAAAACTTACGTAAGTTTTTTTATATAATATTATCGTATTTCAAAAAAGGAATTTATTTTGATAATTAAATTTATCTCTGAGATATATTTATTTCTTTACAATGATTGTGGAATATATATCCTTGCTTTTGCTGAGTTTATGAATGAAGGAAAATAAATACCAAAGAAATAAGGTTTTGATGTTGTATATTATAGGAATCGGTATTCGTATTTACTTTACAAGCATGCAATGGAGAAGAATGCAGAAAGTTATGAAAGTGAAGAAAGCCTTGATGAAATTTGAATTAGTATTAATGTCTTAATTAAAGTTGGTGTTTTTAAAACTTAGTCTCAAGTAGATTCAAGAATTTTCATGTTTGATATTTCTATGTTAGGTTGCTTTTGATTTGGAAGTGATGGAGCCGACAAGACTGTGCTGGGCTAGATTTGGGTTGTGGTCTAGTCTATCGAGTCTGTGGCGGTTGTGTCAATGGTTTGTGTCGGTCTTGGGGCTGATTGTGTCAGTCTTCTTGAGTCGGTCCTGCACAAAGAGAGAGAAGGTCGGATGGGACAAATGTCTCGGGTCTCACTCCAACGCTCAAGTTAGTTAAGATATTAAATATGGTAATTAATGAGCTAGAAGTTTGGATCCTTTACCTGTAGAATCTTGTAGTATTTATAATGTTCTTATGTGTGATGTGTCACTTTGGAGGGTTGCTAAGTGTCTTGGTGGGGTTGTGAGAGTGTTTAGTGTGACTTGCCTCTGGGCTTTCGTTGGGCACTTAGGCCTACTCTATCACTAGTCCCCCCCCCCCCCCCACGAGAAAATAGCTCAGGTAGACATTTATGTCTGTTAGGTGGTGATAAATGTGGGTGGGAATGTACATATGTTCAAAATTAGTGCGAAAAGACAAGAATGGTGTTGATTTCGGAGTGTTGGGTGGGGCTATTTTGGTCTTGTTGATATGTTTAAATACTTGAGAGAGGGCTTGTATTTTTTATTATATTTCATCATTTGCCTTTAGCTTTGGCTTTCTTTGTAGAGGAAATCATTGCTTGACAACCTTATCTCTTAATTTAACCGCTTCTTGTGTTGTTTTATGGCCCGTATCAAACGTACGGCTAAACCTGTGCATCCTGCTCATATCGATCTTGCCAACTGGAACACTCTCCGCTAAAGAATGAACCAATGGGAATGTCTCATTGTTCCAGCCGACTTGGAAAGTTGGCATCGTGTCTACCATATTCCTGACGACTATATAATGTCTTGTTCATTGCGTGAAGTATTTGCGCTGGTAAGTTCTTGGCCAATGAAGATAGTTTTTTTTATCATGAGCAGCTTCAATCTGGTTTACGGTTCCCACTTCCCTACATCATTTCCTCTTTCTACCAAGATTTTTGCGTGCCTTTATCTCAAGTGCATCTAAATACGATCTGTTTATTGTTAGCGCTTTAGGAACTTTTCTCGGAGCAAAAGGAGCTTTTGACCATTGATCACCTCCTACATCATTATTACCCTACCCGTTGCGACTCTAGTGCTTTTGTTCTACTAAAGCCCAGGCGTTTTACTTTCGTGAGCTTGGAGTCTGATGTGGGAACTTCCTGGCGGGGCATGTATGCTTATATTGAGCATGCAGATTTTAATGACCTGCCTAAACAATGGAAAGTTACTCTCCTTGACCGCCAGGCCGACACTCCTACGCCTCATGAATTCATCTTATATGAGAAGATCAAGGAGGTTATTCGGGAGAAGAAACGTTCGGTAAAAGAGTTAATGCAGGCTCTTGTCCACCGTGAGGAAAGTGCTTCAGGGGTTTTTGGGTAGCCTCGGCTAGCCTTAAACCAAGATCAGGTTCGTGTTACATGCCTTCTTCATGATGGTGTTAAAATAAACTGATCCTTTGACCTAGGGGTAGCAAGAGGTTTGATACGGTATCCCCAATTTCAATCTTTTCAGGGGTCCTTGGTTCCTACCGGTGGTTCCTCATCGAGTAATGTCCATCAGGGTGATGATTCCTTAGATTGGATTGATGAGTGGCTATCGGCTTCTAGCTGGAAAAAGATACCCCGGCCTTCTTACGTGACTTCAAGGGAGAAACATTTGGTGAAGGAAAGGGTTGGAGTTATAGATGCCTCTGAAACTCCTGGCAGTCCAAAGAGAGTGGATTTGCCTCCTGTTATATCCAACAATCCTTCAAAGAAAATGGGTCCGCCGTCCGCCACTGCTTCTAGGCTCTTTACTGTGGGAGATACTAAATCTAGTTCCGCCGGTGCTGTTGTCACTTCCACCGCACCAGTTCTAGCTGTTACAGCCTCTGCCAGTCATGTGTTATCTGCTCAAGTAGATCTTAAAAGGAAATGGGTGGTAGTGGCAAGTAGCTCTAGGAGGAGATTTTTGCCTGAAGCGACAGGGGAGGATGAAGATAATTTCGCTTGGCTCCCTCTAGGCAGCAACTATTGGGACCCTTATATCGGTGATCAGATGATGCACTTTATCTCCCAGTGTCGCGGTCCCAGTCCTTGGCAAGAGGATTATACGTCTGATACTTTGTGTCAGGGTATAATCAATTATAAGCTAGAGGTGATGGAGGGGATCTTAATGTTGGATAGTTATTGCAGGCGGTCTTACCATAAACACCTTGTGTTGGATGGGGAGAAGATCGAGCTTGTGAGGCAGCTATCGGAACTCTGATCCCAGCTTCAAACGATAAATACTGCTTTGCCTAGCCTTGAGAAAGTCCAGGCTGAAAATGATGAGTTGAAGAAACAACTGGCCGTTTCTCGACAAGAAGTGGAGGACTCGAACCGCTGTCTTGCTCCTATTGTAGGTGATTTGGGGGTGGCGATACCCGATGAAGGTGTTCGTCCTGCTCATCTTGTCGTTGAGGAGCCTCTAGCCTCGCCGCTTCAAATAGAGCTTGCACACCTCCGGTAAGAGAGAAAAGAGTACCGGGCTAAACTTGCCCGAGACAATGGACAGTTGATAACTGAGAGCTTATCTTTGTATGGCAAGCGACTAGAAGATCTTTGTCTGGCTAAGTTTCTCAATAGCAATCTTTCTTTTTTCTCAAAAGTAGATAAGATGGCGGTAATTAAGGAGTGCAGTGAGAAAATTATGAGGCGGAACCGGGAAAAGTAATGTAATCTTGTAACCATTCATTTCCATGTAAGCATGTATATTTGTAATGTACCTATTCATAAAACTTATTCATTTTGCATTTTTGGGTATTTTGAGTTTTCCCTCCTTTTTGCATTTCTGACTCTTGGGTTGTTCGTGCCTTTTCATTTGCTCTCTTGATGTGGCACAATTCTATCATTGGGGTAGTTATAAAGTTTTCTGTTCAGCATGTTCTCCCACTACAGCATTAAATGCGACGAGTGATTTTACTGTAACATCCTCTAGCCTCTTTGGAAGTTAGAACATTGCCGTGGGTTTTTAAGGACAGAGGAGTAGTATATATAGTGGTATTGTGTTAGTAACTTTTCTTTACTTTTGTGATTTTTGATTTTTGGAGTGATTCCTTCTATCTTTACTAAAAGACCTTCGCCTATAATCGTTCTCTGTATTTTTTGCATCTGGTAAGTGTTAATGGCTGAGAGTGTGTCTAGGGGATATTCTAGGTCTTCAGGCAGTGGTGGAAATGGTGGCGGTCCCCCTGGGTCTTTACCGACAATAAGAGTTGGCAACCCTCAGGATCTAACTCTCGTTAGACTTGTCGCTTCTGCTATAAATATCATGGCTACAGGAGAGGATGCTTTGGTTACTGGGATGGGTGAAGTAGGTGGAGCTGTACCTCTTCAGATTACTAGGGAGGCAACTGTGGTGGCCCGAGAGCTTGACGTGGATTTCGGGGTGGTTTTTGTTGTAAATGAGGAGATGGTTTTCAATGCTGGCCCTCCTGTAGAAGCCTTTGTATAACACAGAAGCTGTATCAGCGGGGGTGGGTTAAAAACTCATGAATGTTGCTTTTTACCGGCTTTGAGTTGTTCACTTTAAGTGACCACCGCTCCTATTTGGATACTTATGAGGCGGAGTTGGTGGTCGTAGCAGTGGAACAATTGGAAGGCGGTCAGCGCTTTCCTCTGGATCAGATCTTTGTCGATCTATGTAAAACATATGATTTTCCTATTAGCCAGCTTCACCCCAACTCCATTTGCCAAATCTGTGTCCTCGCTGAGATTCTCCGTAGGGCCGGTTTGTCACTGACTCTTTCATGCCTCAAATCATTTTTTGTTGTGACTAAGAGGTTAGCAATCTCCCATTTTGTGCTTTTAATGGCCCGGACCCGCTGGGCCTTTATTAGGAATATGTCAGAATCCATAAAGACTCTCAGTCCAAATTTCATATGGGTAAAACATCCGTCGTTGAAGGATCTGCCTTTAGGATGGAATTTTGTAGACTCGGCTTCTTTTTCCAAGCTTTTACCTATTCCAGACAAGTCATCTCTTGATGAAAAATTTGCACTGAAGTTGTTGGAGGGACTTACCACCACCACAGGCCGTAGATTGAATTATAAATATTTTATCAGGTCGTATATGAGAAACAGTAGGGAAGGTGGTTTTGACGGCCTGACCTCTTCTCTAACTGATGAAGGTCGGTGTCTTGGGTTTCAATGGGTGAGGTTCTTGATGCTTTTTATTTTTGCTAATTTTACCTGTCACTACTTTTTCTTTCTTTTTTTGCAGCTGTAAAGGCCATGGATTTCAGCTTTTTGAAGGATTTAATGAGTGAGGTCGATGTTGCTAATACAATTAGGCAAGAGGAAGGGACGACGGGTAATTATGATCCTCCGTAAGACGACACCGTGACTTTCCACGCTCCTGCCAACACCGGTAAAAGAAAGGGAGGGGATTCAACCGGTGATCCACCTGCAAAAAAGAAGAAGAAGGGTGGGAAAGATTGGGAGAAGGGAGACCGGGAGAAAGGTGTATAGTCTCCCAAGGACCGAGTGGAGAGTGTTCAGTTTCTTGGCAAGGGGGATCAGCAATTGTACCAAGCTATTGAGCTTTTCGACAATGAATTCTATCTCACCACCGCTAAGCATGTGAGTCTCCCTGTCGGTCCTTTGAAGTCTGTTGGACTTCATATCCATGACTACTTCAGGAAGCTTCCTGGTGAGTATCTGCTTCCACTTGATTTCCATCCTTTATGTTCAAATTATTTAATCGGAGTGTACTTTATAGATGATGGGATTCTGGGTTCAATGAAGGGGCATCAAGACTACGCCGAGACAATTGGTGATCTCCTTAATCAAATGAATGTTTCTCACATTCACTTTCAGAAGTCTTACAATGATCTGTTGGTGTGAGAGGAAGAGGCTTAGCGATCTTTAAGGAGTCACGATGATCAAATATAGTGCTTGCAGAAAGACTTGGAATCCTCAGAAGCCGAGAGGAAAGCCTTAGCCATTCAGGTGCGAGATCTTGAGTAGTGGCTGGATCATTCTGAGAGTTCCCTTAATGCCAAGAGGAAGTATTGTTCCGAGACTACTCAAGAAGCCAGAGCTTACATCCAATCATAAGGAAACAAGATCTGGGAGCTGGGGAGGACGATGGTTCTGAGTTTGACTCAGGCTATGGCGGAGGTAAAGAGGCGTTATTTGTAAAGACGTCCTGGCCAATCTGCAAATGTAGCCGACTTCTTGGACGTTCAATTTGCTCAACTTATAGATTGTATAACTGTCGATCTTGAAACTGCCAAGAAAAAGGCCTCAGAGTCTAGCGAATTTTCTGTCCAACTTCCTTTTTGGCGCAAGCGCTCTCTTCCGTCTACTCCTTCTACCCATACTAAGGAAACTCCTGCCTCCTAATGTCTTATTTGCAATTTGAGGCTCATTTGTTGAATAGATATCCCCTACTTCTTTGAGGCTCATTTGTTGAATAGATATCCCCTATTTCCTTTGATACCATCCACCCATTAGCGTGATCAAATATGGCATCAATAGTAAGATTTTGAAAGGCTGGTTATAATTTTTCTACATTTGTGGCGCTATGGATACATCAGTGTGATCAAACTGCTGTGTTGTCTATTTTGTCATTTTGGATGGTGTTCCCTCTTCTTGGGTAAAGTGTCTTCCTTGTTTTGGCTCTTTATTGCTTTGTTTTTGGGTTTCAGCTACTTGGGGTACCAACAAAAGTTTTGGATGCTGGCGGCTGTGTTGTGCAATGGGGATTATTGAATTTTGGCCGTTTTGTCCTTTCATAGCTATTTGTGGGGGTGTTACCTGTATTTATCTATTTTCCAATTAGCTATTTATTTTTTTGGCTAACTCATACTGTAATCTTCAGAGGAATATTAATACATTGTCATTATTTCAACATCCTTTTTATAGCCGTTTTATTTTTGCCTTTGTGTTTATGACTTGCTACGATTAGTGTTCTTGCTTTAGTTGCCCACTTTGTGGCGGATGAACTTTATACGTTATATTTTCATGCTTGCTTTTATCGGAACGGTAATATTCCTTTCAGTGAGATTTTATATCATGTGGGAGCTTTGTTTTTATTTTATATCTACTTGTTTTGAGGCGAACAATGATCTTGTTAGAGTAATTTTAAGTTTTTCAAGAGGCTGAGTTTGTCCACTACCGGTTTATTTGCCATTGAGATAGGTAAGATTTCTGTTAGAGAGATTTTAGGCCTCTTAGGGACTAAGTTATTGTCTGTTTCAGACTCACTTGCCATTAAGACGGGTAAGATTCCCGTTAGAGAGGTTTTGGGCCTCTTAGGGGCTAAGTTGTTGTTTGTTTCAGACTCTCTTGTCATTGAGATAGGTGGGGTTCCTGTTAGAGAGGTTTTGGGCCTCTTAGGGGCTAAGTTGTTGTCTGTTTCAGATTCACTTGCCATTGTGAAGGGTAAGGTTCTTGTTAGAGAGGTTTTAGACTTCTTAAGGGCTAAGTTGTTGTTTGTTTCAGACTCACTTGCCATTGAGATGGGTAAGGTTCCTGTTAGAGAGGTTTTGGGCCTTTTAGGGGCTAAGTTGTTGTCTGTTTCGGACTCACTTGCCATTGAGATGGGTAAGGTTCCCGTTAGAGATGCTTAGGAGTAAAGGCATTTGTTGGAAAAGTGTTACTTCATTGATTCAATGCGTTGGAGATAATACATTCTACTGATAGTATTTTTTGAGATGTTGCACATTCCATGCTCTTGGGAGTGGGGTACCGTCCATGTTTATCAGACAATAAGCGCCATTTTTCATTGCTTTTTAAATCTGATAGGGACCTTCCCAATTACATTGGAGTTTTTTGACACCAGCATTTCCTCTGCCAATCTCAATATTTTTTAGGACTAGCTCTTTTTCTTTGAACTCCCTTGGTCTAACCTTTCTATCGTGATATCTGGCGGCTTGTCTTCTGTATGCCTCAGCCCTTGCGGCAGCGGGCAGCCTCTTTTCTTCCAGCATCTCTTTACTGATCATGATTTGTTCATCATTGTAGTTAGGGTTGTAATTGGCTACCCTGTAGGAAGGGATTCCTAACTCAACTGGCACTACTGCTTCCATCCCATAAGCTAGGCTGAATGGTGTTTCTCCGGTGGCCTTCTTTGGTGTAGTTCTTTCGGCCCAAAGTACTGGATAAAGTTCCTCTGCCCAGTTTCCCTTTGCTTCATCTAGCCTTTTCTTTAAGCTGATGAGTAGGTTGCAGTTGGTGACTTCAGTCATGCAATTGGTATAGGGATATGATATAGATCCAAACTTGTTCTTTATCTCCATTCTTTCGTAAAAATCACGGAATCTTTAGCAGTCAAACTATTTTCCATTGTCTGTGATGAGCGTGTGAGGAAGGCCGAACCTTGTTATGACCTCCTTGAAGAAGAAGTCCTCTGCCTTGGCGGCTTTTATGGTTGCCACAGCCTCTGCTTCGACCCACTTAGTGAAGTGGTCTACTGCTACTAACAAGAATTTCTTTTGCCCTGCTGCTTTGGGAAAAAGGTCCAAGTTTGTCCATGCCCCAGGTTGAGAATGGCTAGGGACTGTTGATTGATTTCCTCTCAGTTGCTGGTACATGAATTTTGTTAGCGTGTCTTTGGCATTTATCACACTTCTTTACCAACTCCTTGGCATCCTCTTCCATTGTTGGCCAGAAATAACCCTCCTTGATGGGGTCCATAAATTCCTTCATGGATTTCCTCCAGGATCTGTTTCCCTTTCGTTCTGGTTGCACATCTGCACCAAGGGTGTGACATTGATGTTTTGTACAACACTCCCTTATAATAGGCGAAGTTGCTCGCCTGTTTGATCAGTTGTCTTGCTTTTTGAGGATCCTCCGGGACAACACCATTCTCTAAATAGTTGATAAGGGGGTTCATCCAGTCATCTCTCCCTTGGATAAAGAGGACCTTGGGTGTGTCAATGCTCCTCTATTGAAGTTCCTCCTTCATTTTCATACTGCGGTACATTAGTCCTCCTACTGAGGCAGATTTGGTGATCATATCTGCTTCCTCATTTTCACTTCTGTCCACTTATTGAATGACCTACTGTCCCCCGTTCTTTTCTACTGATGATAATAGTTCTTTGGCTCTGTTTAAATACTTGCTTAATGTCTCATCCTTTACTTGAAATTCTCTTGTCACCTGGTTCACCACCAATTGGGAATCACTGATTATCCTGAGATCTTCTGCCTTGACTTCTACTACTAAAGCCAATCCTGCCAACAAGGCTTTGTATTCAGCTATGTTGTTTATGACTTCAAAGCGGATTCGAGCCCCATTCTTGATGACAACTTTGTTGGGACCTCTCAGGACTACCCCGACTCCAGCTCCATCCTCATTTTTTGCTCTATCAATCGAGAGCTTCCAAGATTATGCTTTGTAAGGTGTCACCTCTATCCCTTTAGTGCTTTCTACATTGAAATCTGCCAATACCTAGGCCTTCATCGCCTTCCTCGCTTCATACTGGATCCCATAGTCTCCTAATTGCATTGACCATTTTACCAGTCTTCCTAACAACTCCGGTCTTTGCATAGCCTTTCTCAATGGCAGGTCAGTTCTCACTATTACTGGATAACTTTGAAAGTAGTACTTCAGTCTCTCGGCTGTAGTGACTAGTGCAATTGCCAATTTCTCAACCATTGGGTATTGGAGCTCTACATCCCTCAGCGCTTTACTGACGTAATAGATGGGCATCTGCTCTGACCCTCCTTTCCGGATGAGCACCGACTCCATTGCCTCTCTGCATGTTGATAAGTACAAGAACAATGTGTCACCCGGTATGGGCCGGCTGATTAATAGGGGTGTAATTAGGAACTTTTTGAGATCTTCGAATGCCTGCTGGCAGTCATCCCCCCATTTGAATTGCTTGATGCTTTTGAGGCTGCTGTAGAAAGGTAAACATCTTCTAGCAGAGCTCGAGATAAATCTTCCAAGTGTTATGATTCTTCCATTGAGGATTTGAACTTCCCTGATTATTTTTGGCGGCTGCATGCTAATGATTGCTTGAACTTTCTCAGGGTTTGCCTCTATTCCTTTGCTTGACACCATGCATCCCAAAAACTTCCCCGTCGTGACTCTGAAGGTGCACTTATCTGGGTTCATCTTTATGTTAAATCTTTCAAGGATCTGAAATACTCTTTCAAAATCGGATGGGTGGTCTTCTCTCTTCTTGCTTTTTACAATAACGTCATCTACATATACTTCTACTACTTCTTCGATGAGCTCTTGGAACATGAGATTCATCAACCTTTGGTAGGTTGCCCCTGCATTCTTCATACCAAAAGGCATCATTTTGTAGCAGTAGATGCCTTTGTGGGTAATAAAGCTTATCTTCTCTTCGTCTTCTTACTTCATGGGGATCTTGTGGCATCCTGAGACCATGTCTATGAGGCTAATGAGTTCATGACAGGTGGTAGAGTTGATAAGTCTGTCGATATTAGGAAGTGGATAGTTGTCTTTGGGGCAGGCTCTATTGAGGTTGGTGAAGTAGACGTACATCTTGTATTTCCCGCTTGATTTTTTCACCATGACAACATTAGACAACCATTCTGTGTATCTCACTTCTCTGATGAAACCTGCCTTTTCCAGTTTATCTACCTCTTCTACGGTCGCCTTTTCTTTCTCAGCTGACATTGGCCTTTTCTTTTAAGCTACCGGCTTAACATTGGGATTTACTTTTAGGGCATGAGACGCTATTGCCGGATCAACGCCTGTTATTTTTGAAGCTAAGTGGAAAACAGTTTTACGTACCACTTTAACTTGTCGACGATGAGTGTTTCCAGGCCGTCTAATTTTGCTGTGATTTTGACTTCTTTTCCTTCTATCAGCTTCACTGCTTTTGTTTTTCCCACTGGTTCAATTTATTCTTCCGCTTCGATCTCTAGTATTTCTTCGATTGGGAGTGCCTCTGTCGTGGCTGTTACATAGCATGCCTTTGCTGCTTCTTGATCTCCCTTCACTACCACCACGCTTGTACCCGTTGGAATTTTCATTGTCAAGTACTGGATTGATATTACTGCTCCTGAGTCATATAGGTATGGCCGCCCAAGGATTGCATTGTACGCCAGAGGCATGTCCATGACGTTGAAGAAGGTATTGATCTCCTTGCTGTGTGACTAGTCCCTTATGAATTCTATTGTAAGTTCGACTAACCCCATGGGATGAATGGGTGCGCCACTCAAACATGAGACCGGTGTGGGGCGGTGTTTCATACTTAACTGAGATCCTCCCATCTGTTTGTATATCATCCACGTGATCAGGTTGATGGAGCTTCCTTCATCTATCAGTATACACCCGACCGCGTAATTATCTATGATGGCTTCAATAACTAATACGTCACTATGAGGTGCTTGGACATGCGTTCCACTGTCAGGACTGAAAGTGATGACTAGAGCCGGGTGATCTGGTCCCTTTCTGGCATGTTTAGTGGCGTTTATACTCATGACCTCTTCTCTTGATCTCTTTTTTATTGCGGCTGAGCATGATTCTCCACCCGTGATGACATGTACCCTCCCCAAGACAACCTTTCCTTTGGGGTCAGCAGTTGCTTGAGGTTCCTTTGATGGGTTTGTCGGTTGTGCTTCTTTAGCCGAGGCTGTGAATTTCCTCAAGGCTCCTGTCTCTATTAGTCTTTCAATTTCCCTTCTTAACTCAAAGCAATCTTCTGTATTGTGCCCATAGTCTTCATGAAACTTGCAAAAATGACTAGTATTCCTTGACCTTTGGATCATTGGTCTTGGATGACTGTATGGAGTCTGGCTATCCTTTATCCACATCAGGACATTCGTTCTTGATTGGTTAAGAGGGGTGAAACTCTCTCTCCTATCTTGATTGTACCGGTAGAGCCGGCTAAAAGTATTATGAGAGTGATAGTTCTATCTGCTGGTATGGGCTTGTTGGATTTGCATCTTTGGCTTATCTTCCTTATTTTCTTTCCTCTTTTTGTCAGTTTCTTCTTTCTCTATTTTCCTGTAACATCTCCCATCATCAATGCTGACACACTTTTGAGACATCATCATCAAATCTTGATAAGTCTTGGGTGGCTTTGAATAGATTTTATCCGTTAGTCGTCCCATGGTAGTGCCCCTTCTTAAGGCTTGAACTGCCGTGTCAATGTTCAGATCGTCTATCTTGGTGACTTCATTATTGAATCGCTCCAGGTAATCCCTTAGTGATTCATTGTCCTTCAATCGGCACTGATAGAGTTGCTATGAGCTTCTCTTAGGTGGAATATTTGGGAAAAATCTAAGGATGAATTTGGTCGATAAATCCTTCCAGGTAGTGACTGATCCCGGTGGCAAACTTGTTGTACCATTTCTGAGCCGTGCCCACCAAGGTGGTTGGAAAAACCTTACAAATGAGTCTATCAGAAGCGTTATAAAGTTGCATATAATTTACAAACTTGGTGGTATGTGTTTCTGGGCATCTTGCGTCGAAAAAGGAGTCAAAGGTGGGAAATTTGAAATTTCTTGGCAGTGGAGTAGCCAGAATTTTTGCTATCAGAGGTGAGTTTTTAGCTTCGAATGGTCGGGGTGTTTGAGTAGCTTCTATCTTCAGGTCCTTTATCATTTCAGTCATCATGAGTGGGATCTTGTCTTCCTCTCAGGCAGCTTTCTTATGTCTGTGCTTTATTTTGCTACTATCGAGGTTTCCTTGCGGCTTGTTTTCGTGAGGATCTTTAGATGACTCCACTTCCTCAAAATCCTTGCTAAGACTTCGTCTCGTTCTTTTCTTCTATTTGCCAGCATTTTCTCCTTCTTTACCGACCTTTGAAGTAATTACCTGAGGTGTCTCTATTTCATCAACATTCTGATTATCTGGTGTGACCGGGGTCTGTAGTTGTGCCATTTCTGCCTGCATTTGTACTTGTAGGTTTGCCATTGCTTTGGCTAGTTGTTGCCATATTGGCGGTGGTGTAGCTTCCAAGGGTGGTATAGCATTGTTTTGGTTATTTTGGTTAAGGTTTCCGGTCGGTAAGTCTTCTTCGATCGAGGTTGAGGCACTGTCTCTGGGATCTATCGGTTAGATTGTTTCTCTTCCAGGCAACGAAACCAAATGATGGAGCCGACAAGACTGTGCTGGGATGGATCTGGGTTGTGGTCTAGTCTATCGAGTCTGTGGCGGCTGTGTCAATGGTTCGTGTCATTCCTGGGGCTGGTTGTGTCGGTCTTCTTAAGTCGGTCCTTCACAAAGAGAGAGAAGGTCGGACGGGACAAGTGTCCCAGGTCTCACTCCGACGCTCAAGTTAGTTAAGATATTAAATGTGGTAATTAATAAGCTAGAAGTTCGGATCCTTTACCTGTAGAATCTTGGAGTATTTATAGTGTTCTTATGTGCGACGTGTGTAACACCCTTAAAAAAATAATAAATAAAATAAAATAATTATATATATATAAATATTATTCAAAAGAATTTTTATAATTTAATCCGGATGTATTGGTAAAAAAAATAACTATTATTGTAAAAATTTAGATGTAATTTATAAAATATCTAAATGTTAATATAGTAATTAATCATAAATATCATATCATCTTCATTATTATTATTATTATTATTATTATTACTACTACTACTACTACTACTACTACTACTACTATTATTATTATTATTATTATTATTATAAAGAAAGAAGAGAAGGCTGCGTACCTTCCTCTTCTTCTTCATCATTTAAAAAAAAAACTCTCAAATTTCTAACTCCCATAACTTTCACATATGGAGTTAGAATCAAATGATTCAAGTTTCTACGGATTTCTGGTCTCTCCACCTTCATTTTAAGTGGTATATTACTGGATTTTACTGGGTGAAATTTACAGGTTTGAGGTAAGAAATTCTAAACAGAATTTCTCAATTTCTGTTAAATCCGTATATTATTTTATAAAACTCATTATATATCTGTAATCTAG
>CANYLF012591097.1:0-10301 GCA_948193215.1 Bocquillonia castaneifolia
TTACTATTCTTTGAACCATTCATTTAGATGGTTTATCTAATTATCAAGGTCGACCGTGATTTGTGATTTGTGAATTGAAATTGAAGATTGTGATTTGTGATTTGTAAATTAAGAATGTGTTGATGAATTCGGAAACTTTGTAATGATGGATGTGAGAATTGATGGATTTGGTGGTTTGTATGATGTTATTTAAGTAAGTTTGAGAACTTGATATACATATACGTATAAGTAAGTATGTATGCTGAGATTAGTATTAGCGGTTATTTATTTACTGAGTCGCCAGCTCACCCCTTGGCATATTTTTCAGGATGTGGACCAAGCTTATTAGTATCAGAAGTTCAAGTGCATTAGCAGTAGAAGTTTTGAAGGTTGGCCAGTGGATAGTCCTGAGCATGTCTATGCATTTTGGTTTAAAAATGTGTATGATGGTGATATTGTATTAATTAATGTATTTATGTGATTTCTAGTTATGAAATATGTGTTGATTTTTGTTTTTAATATATTGGAAAAGCTTATTATATGTTTAGGTTGATTTCCAACCTGTTGGAGTTTGTTTTTACAAAGAAAAGTCAAAAATACTGTTTTTAGACTGTTAATTTTATTCAAAAATTTTGTTTTGGTAATTTTTGGTTAACAACGATCATTGTACTGTTCATAATGATCGTTGCTGCTTAACAACGAGTTCGTTGTTGTAATCCCACGAGATCGTGTGATTCTCAGTTTCTTTTGGTGGTTTTTCATGAATTTTCACAACGATCCTTGCATTTTTAACAACGATCGTTGCTTATTTAACAACGATCGTTGCTCAGTTAACAACGATCGTTGTGCCCTTTATTTTTTTAAAAAAAAAATTTTTCAAAAGGAGATTAATGAAGTTTTAAAATTTTAATCTATTGTTATTATTATCTACCCTATTCGTAATTATATGGTAGAATTTGAGGTTGTTACAAAGGGAGTCAAAGTCATGCCAATCAAAGAAGGAGATTGGGTGTTGAAGCTGGCCATACCCATTACATTTGATCCTTGAGGGAAGTTCAAGCTAAATTAGGAAGGTCCGTATCTAGTCAAGAAGATCATGTATAAGAGAGCTGTGAAGATTTCAAACCTAGAAGGGAATGAGTTTGAGCAACCCATAAACATGGATCGTCTTAAGAAATACTACCTTTAGAGAGAAATGTGTAAAAATAAATCTCGATGAGTTGAAAACCCATGTGGGCGGCTCATGCAAAATAAGGGAGCCCGCTAGAGTGAAAACCTTGCAAAAAGGCATTCTAGGCAAAAATTAGGGCAATAGGCCTGCTAGGGTGAAAACCTTACAAAGAGGCAGTCTAGGCAAAAATTAAGGCAATGAGAAAAGAAAGTAAGAAAGCAGTACTATCTAGTGTAAAAGCTAAAGTACGCTTATTGTGCTAATATTAATAAAATGAACCCTTTGTAAAAGAAAAGTGTCAAACTTTCTTATAGTACTTGATTCTTTGTCTGCATAACTAAAAAGCTAAAACATTGCATAAATAAATGAAATGGTTATGAGGCCTAATTCTTCTTGTGTTTCTTTAGCCACTTGATGTTATCAAAGTTTGCATTCATTTCCTTCCTTACATCCTCTCTTGCTTTTTTTGCATTATTTCTATTGCTTGAAATATACAGTTCAGCACCTTTGCCTTCGTCATTAGACAGCTCAGCCTATGAATAAAGCCATGCTATGAGATCCACATTGATAATGATATGGACAGGTCAACAATGGCACTTACCAGATCAACCCAAGCCTTATATTCATCATCAGTAGTTGGTCCTTGGGTGAAGATCAGATTTCTTGCAAAAGATCTACTAGCCCAGCGAGAACGGATTTCCCTCAAGAAGAATGGAGTAACAACATAAGGAGTGAAAGATGGGACAAGATGTAATACTCTTTGAGCCCTGCCATACTGCCTACAGACTCTAGATTGGGTATAAAAGGTGACAGCACTGAAGCTAGCAATTTGCACACTGTTGTCTATCACAGAGGTAGTAATGAAGCTCAATTTCCACCATGGACAATGCCAGCAGATCAACTCCTCATTCTTGGATAAGAGAAAGTTGGTCCAACCGCTAGAAATCTCTAAAGCAGCACGTTCAGTCTTGGATAACATATGTCCTATGGATTGAAACTGTTGAGGCTTG
Source organism: Bocquillonia castaneifolia (assembly GCA_948193215.1). Classification (NCBI taxonomy): domain Eukaryota; kingdom Viridiplantae; phylum Streptophyta; class Magnoliopsida; order Malpighiales; family Euphorbiaceae; genus Bocquillonia; species Bocquillonia castaneifolia. The sequence goes on from CANYLF012591097.1 coordinate 2,161, forward strand.
TAAGTTGTAGGATTTGCTGGGGGCATCAATATGCCTAGCTTTTCCTTCAACCAGATTTGGTTAAAGAAGATGTCAGAATGAATCAATCAAGGCCAGTAGAGAAGTATATAGAAGCAAGATAAGGGATGCATACCTGAAGAAGTAAAGGGCTGCCTCGAAGGCGTTGAATATGCTTGATAGAGTCTAAGCCGACAATGGTTTCAGCCAAGATGATAGGGAAGGGGTTATGACCACTCTCAACTTGTTCTAGTACATAGGCAATTTGGAAGTTCCCTCTATCTTCAGTAGGAACTAGTAGGAATTGTGCATAAAGGTAGAAGCTAGTGATCCTTTGCCAAGACCTACTATTCTTTGGCTTGGAACTCCCCAATTCCAATAAAGGTTGAGTCAGTAGAGATTGACCCTCAATACATGAAAGTATCTGATCTAGGGTTAGTCCAAAGAAATCAGCTAGAGATTTTAGAGTTTGATTATAAGCAGAAGGCAGTACTAGAAGAGCATTAGAACGGTGTAGCTTGTTAAGAATGCCTTCGAATTCTTCAAACAGGGGGCATAGCTCAACTCCGTTGAAGCGGAAGACATGATGTTTGATACTCCAGCATTCTAAAGCTGCATGAAGGAGTTTGATGTCGAATGGGAAATTTAGGAAAGCTCTGAACTCTGCTAGGTGATATTGATCTAAGGAATTCCAGGTTTCCATTTCCATATTTCCCAGATATTTTCTAAGGGTGTTTGCAGACTTCCGGAACATGTTTGCAATTCAGGAGAACTTCTAAAGAGTTTGTTCGATGATTTTAATGGTTTAAAGCTGCCTTAGAAGGTTCTATTTATAACCCACCAGATCTGGGGAAGTCTTGGTTTGAAAAAGGAGTCAAAACAGAATCAAAAATTACGGAAAAAGCCCAAAAGATGAAGGACTGGCGTTATGGACCAACGCCAATTGAAGAGTGGCGCTACCACCAAACGCCAGTCCCTCTGTGGCGTTGGTGGCAAACGTCACTCCCCTGAGTGTCGTTGGGCTGTGGCATGATTCCCCTCGGTGATTTAACGATCGACGCAGATTTTTAGAGTTCTAGGAGGATTCCATGCACAACATTTCATATATACATGATAAGAAATCATAAGAAAGACATACATGCATATATAAATGTGCAAAAATATGTGCATAACAGATGCATTAACTAGAAAGTTTGCATGCAATTACTAATAGTAGTATAGGAAACATACATACATCCATAATGTTTAACAATCATGCATACATTCGCATACTTGTACAAAGTATATAAAATACAGGTACATGTCAAGAAAAAAAAACAAATACAGACATAAAGATAAGGCATCTACTCCTCGTCGTCCTCCTCCTCCTCAGACTCCTCTGAGTCCTCCTTATCACCACCTGCTGGCTGACTCTCGGTCTCACCGCCAGCAAGCTGGTCGCCAATCTGAACTCCACCAGCTCCCTCAGCTGGAATGTCCAATGCTGCAAGCTGAGCCTTCAACTCAGCAACCATCCTGCAAGAGAAGCTGTGAGCCTGTCTCTATGAATCACAAGTCTCCACTAGATAGGCCTTACTGGCCTGAAAGTAGGATGATAGTCATGAAACCTCATCGACAGGGACCTGTATGAATAAAAAATTAGGATCCAGATGCAAGTAGTAAATTGAAAAGAGAACGTAAAATAGTTTACATGAGTGCATCCATCTGTGTAAGAAATGGAAGGATCAGTTGTAGGACGGAAAGTATGCTCAACCAGACCAACAACAGTCCTATGATGAACTAAAAATCCAGGATACTTAGTGATATGGCCTAGCACTACATCTCCTTGACTGTTGGATGGATGGTGGGACGGAAGAGGTCTAGCAGCCTTTGAACTCAGCATACCTCCTCTAGTGGAAGCAAGGGTCCTCCTGCTCGGCCCAGGGGTAAAAATTGACACAGGACTGGGGGCAAAGTCATCATTGTCACCATTAGAGCCTCCAGAATCTCCATCATCCTCATCTTCATCGGAACTGGAGAAGGTCACAACACCCATAGATATCTGAAAAAAGAAAGTGATTGTGAGTCATGCTAGTAAGAAGAACAGTTATCAGAAAAGCAAAAAGATGTCATTTTACCTTTGCAAGCATCCTGGATGATAAAGGCAGAGTAGGGAGGCATCTCGAACGCAAGAAAGAAGTGTAATCCTTAAAGCGAGAAAGAAAGGATGTACACTCAAAGCCATCAAGAGCTATAGCTAAAGTGTAGTTCGTCAGCTCATGTCCCCAGAACATCTCGATAGGTGGATCACGAGGTCTCCTATGAAAGCCGGCCACGTACTAGCGTCGAGTCCTCTCGCCCAGGAACCACATCCTGACTCCTGGATCCTTTAGAAGAATCCTCAAGTCATCCTTGAGCAAGGATGCAGTAGCATAAGGTGGCAATCCCTCCATCGGGCCCATCCATCCTCTATCAAGCTGAAATAGAAAAAATCTAGGTAAGTATTTTGAACTCATGTCAATTGCTTTGAACTAACAAGTTTGTTTTCATTTGTTTTACCTTAGAATCAGTCAGCGAGTTAAGAAACACGCGATGGCCATTAACATCAGCAACATGAATGCACAATCACTGTAATCCCCAACGTCTAAGGACAGGAAATGTATATTGACGCTCTAGCAGGAAGAACTGGCAAATCAAGCCCAACTCAATAGCCCAGACCTATAAAAGAAGAGTCAGAAGAGTGTAAAGCAAATAAAGCAATCAAAGAAAGTAAGAGTCAAGGTAACTCACATGAGTGGCATGCCAGAAGCCGTAAAACTTCACAGGACCGTGAGAGACCCTGTCCATGCAGAAGTATAGATAGGCTAGAGCGAGAGAGCCCCAGTCATACTAGTTCATCTGATCAAAATCCCTGAGAATAAGGATGAAGTGCAAACTGATAGTAGAGTTCATGTCACAGAAGATAATGCTACCCAACAGGTATAGAATGAAGACTTGGGCCATCTGATCGAACCTCCAGTCAAACTCTAGCCTATAGCTCAAGAGATGTCTGGCCAGTGCATTAACATAGAGCTTCTTAGAGCTCTTCCACCCAGGAACCATGCCTAACATCCAGAAGATGTACTCGTTCTGAACATCACGATGAACAGAGTATATCCCTCCATCCCAAAAGATCCGCTCACCAGCACAAGCCAATCCTGTAATGGCAGAAAAGGAAGCTGGAGATAAAGTATACTCCCCACATGGCAGCTGAAATGTGTGGCTAGTGTCAAACCATCGCTCCATCAGCGCTTACATGGAACGACGGTCACATTGAGAGCTCACAGGCTCATCCACATTCTCAGGAAACGTGGAAAGAAGAGGACCAAATCTAGCCTGAAATACCAGGGCCTGCACACCCATAGGTAATCCTCTCCAAACTGCTCGAACCTTGGAAAAATTTCCATTATAGGTAAAGGTAGTCTCATCCCCCTGCAAGACAAACAATAGGTATACCTCCTAACTCAGTCATCTAATCTCTTACATTTTGTATATCTAACCTTGGAAGCTAACAGAATATTTGTTCATGCATAATTGTCTTCATGCATAATCATACTTAACTATTCACTTATGTTTATTTGCTCATTATTTATACATTATTTATACATTATTCATGCATTATTTTCACATATTATCATAATTTGTCCATTAAATGTGTAAATCATGCCTAAATCATTCATAAGTTGCATATATCAGTCTATTTTTACATGTTAAATCATCAAAACATGCATCAGAGGACTGTTCGAAGTTCGAAATCACTGCCGGGACCAGGACTGGGCTCAACGCCAGTCCCAGCAGTGGCGTTGCCCTCAACGCCGGTCATACGACTGGCATTGCCGGCAATGCCACTTATGGCAGTGGTGTTGGGCACAGCCCAGTCTCGTTGGTGGCTGATTCAGTTTTATTTTATAGATTTCTGACAAATTTCACAATGCCCAGTCAAAATTCAATCAAAATGAAGTGTTTGGACGTTTACTCGGTCTCCAATCGAGCTGCAGAGATCGAATCTGGCATTAGACAGTGGAGAAATCCTTCCTCCTCTTTGAATTCCACCCGAATCAGCTTTTAATACCTCCTCTCTAACCTGGAAGAGGCTAATCGAGTTCCACAAGGGTTCCAAGTCCAGATCTTCAGCCATTTTGCTTCTTGTTTGAAGAGATTTGGTTAAGAATTGAATAAATGAGAGAAAATTGAAGTTTAGGTAAATGAATTTGATTTCTTTTGTAAATGAGAGGGCTGCCCACTACTTATAAAAGCCAATTTGGCAAATCATCATTTTGGTCCTTGAAGAAAATTTTCAAAAAAGGACAGAAGTTTGGTTGTAAATAGGTCTTAGATCAAAATTAAGACTAAAAGAGGCCACCTTGAGTCCAATTGAGGGTAAATCGTAGAGGATTAGTAAGAATAACAGTCAATTACAATAAGAATGATAGAAGATGATATAGGATTACAGAAGAAATGACGGACATTACAAAAAATTCCTTTTTCAAAGATCTCTTTTCCTATTTCAATTCTATAAGATATTTGGAGTAAGCACGGGCATATAAATGGTAATTTTGTGTCTGAAAGGTAAATTTCCCCAGTACGAGTAATGCCAGAAATATTTTGAGGAAGTTTTCTTTTGGAATGCTTTAGAGTTAAAGATTTCCCTAGTGGAGTTACCTCAAGCACAATTATTAGATGAGTTCATATTCCTCAGTGGAGTTATCTTAATACTTGATTAATAACCAAGGCAAAAAATTCTTTCCCCAAAGTGGAGTTATTCGAGTAACTAGTTGGCGATCAAGTCAAGTATTTCTGATAGGCAAATAACTCTATTTCCCCAATGGAGTTGTTCTGACAATAACTAGTTACATGGTTGTTGAAGAAGATATACCCCTAGTGGCTTACATTTCCTAAAGAAGAATATCATAGAATCCAAGTCACAGTAAACAGACATTCCCCAGTGGAGCAACCAGGATAGTATTCCTATATTTCAATGTTTCCCAAGCCAGGATAGTATTCCTGCATCTGGATAGTATTCCAACCCTTCAGCCATGATAGTATTCCTGCATCTGGATAGTATTCCAATTCTCATTCCAAGATAGTATTCTTGCACTTGGATAGTATTCCAATTCTTTACATGGATGGTATTCCTGAATCTTATATTCCCCATGGAGTTGGTTAAGGCAGCCGAGGTCCGATCCAAAACCCTAAGAACCCAGTTAAGTGAATCCCCGTGGAGTTAAACCAAGGCAGCTGAGGTCCGAGGTTAAACTTCGCACACCAAAGTCAAGGTACGTAATTCTTTTCAAAATTATGTGTTTTGGCTTTGTCATCATTTTCCATATTATTGGATAATACTACAAACCTCTGACAAAGTGGGAGCAAACTGTTAACACCTAATTTTTGATGTAGGAATACGGAAGCGGCTCGAGGCCTAGTGATGATCATTCATGTTCTAAATAGCATGAATTGAGTTGGCATTTGCTTTTTAAAGATTGCATAGCCTCATTTTAAGTATTTTCTAAGCTTGCATAACACGTTTTCCCTAAAACTCCTGTTTTAAGCATAAATAGTGTATTTTTCAGACGGTTTTCATCATAACTTTTTCTACAAGTGTCCAAATGACTTGAAATTTTACTGGTTGATAGTTGAAGCCATTCTGCACGTTTTCTCAGTTTAAGTTTTTACAAAATCGGACATTTGGAAGCCCAAAAGGGCCCAACGCCACTCTTCCAAGTGGAGTTGAGCCCAACGCCACTCATGAGACTGGCGTTGGGCCCCCAATGCCAGTCAGTCGATCTCAGTTGTAAAAAGCCTATTTTTGGGCTGTTTCGACCGGAAATGGCCCGTACGAGTCATACACGCGACCCAAAGCCCTGGAGGCTCATTTTTTACCAAAATATCCTTTGATTTGAGCTCAAGTCATTAAGTTTCAATAGGAAACTGATTGTGGTAACCCTAGCTTAAGTTTTAAGCTAAGTTGGCTATAAATACACGTCTAAAACTAGGTTTTAGAGGGAGGCTGCCAGAGCATACGAATTTTAGGGTTTGATTACAGATATCAACACTCTAAAACTCATTCATAGCTAAGAGACACAACACTGCATTCACTTTTTCACAAAAATAAGCATAAAAACTCTTTGAATCTTACATTGAAGAGGTGGTTTTGAAGGTTTCTAATCCATTGAAGTCAAGTTCCAGCAACATTTAATCATCAAAAGGCAATATTCAAGTCACTCAAACAAGAAAAGGTATTTATAATTGATTGATTTAAAAATTGATTTTAATTAGGTCAATTGAGATAAATATTTTACTGGTAGAATAATCAATAGAGGTAATTATTAAATGTTTTAATGGCATAATAATCAATTAATGTAAAAACAGTATTAGGAAAGAATTTTTGTGCATCATAAACACGAAGGTTTATATTATTCATGTGTCAGGGAAAGTGTCCACAATAATTAATAAGATTTTCATATTTTAATTTTATGTCGAAATCATTTCATTATGATGAATTATTTCTAAATTTTTTGAAGAAATTACATAAATTCTACCAAATTAACAGTTTGAGTATGTCTCATAGAATATAATTTAATAGTTGAAAACATATGTAATAGGTCTAAAAATTCTAGATCCAAATCCTCTTCTCAACTAAAAATAATATAACATGGTTGTATGGTATAATTTTTGCATGTCTAAACTTGGAAAATTGGTAAGAAAATAAATTTATCCGCTGAAAAAAAAGACGACAATAATTTAGTTTTTTTTTTGAGGAAATTAGGCTCCTTATCTTCAAAACCAAAATATTAGCACCCTATAGTCTTGAAGCAAAATATTGGCATCTATGCCTAAAATAGAACTTTAATTATTTACGCTACCTAATTTTTAGCTAAAATCAATTACTATTTATTCTTCCTCTTCTCTCTCCTAAAAACAAAACCTCTCAACATAGATCCCTATTTTCTCTCTTCCAATTACATTTATTTTTAGTTTTGAAGGATTTGAATATAAGTGCTATTTTCATCTCTTTAATAAGTGCTGCTTATATTACTTTTGCTCTTTTCTCTCTATGTTAACTTCTCTGTTTTCCGTTCATCGGCGCCGTTAATTTCTTTTATCTTCATCGGAGTCTTCTTTTGTACTGACATGATATTCAGAGTGGTAATTTTTTTAAATGTCATTTATTTTTTTAGGTCGTTGTTGATGCATTTTTTAATTTGTTTCACATTTAGGTTGTTTTTTTTTTTGTATTTTAATGGTGGCTGGAGATTTGAAGTTAGGGTTTATATGAAAAAAGAAGAAGTAGAATTTGTGTAAAAAGAAAGAAGAAGAGTTTGAAGTTAGTTTTGAATGTCAGTTGTATGTCCATTTGTGAGTTGCATTCTACTTGTTTGATGAAATGTCTCTATGAAAGGTGTGTGTGCAGGATAATGAGTTTCTTAACTATTTCTTAAGTGTTTCTTATCTGTATTTGTAGGATAATGAGTTTTTGACTGTTAACAAAGACGTTGGCTGTTCGAAGGTAGAATATGATGTTGAAGATCTAAATATTGATTTACAAAAAATATTATTGATATGTTTTTCATGAACCATATAAGGTTTATTTTTTATCTGTTTCTTATCCGTTTCTTATGCGTTTCTTATCTATTTTCTTAGCTTGTAGAAGTTTGATGCTTGTAAATATATTTGTCATAGCACTGATGAATCTATTTTTTTGAGGCAGGATTTTTTTATGTGTTTCTTATTTGTTTCTTATCTGTGTATAAACTATTTCTTATTTGTTTCTTAGCTGGTAGAAGCTTGATGCTTGTAAATATATTGTCGTAGCACTGATGAATCAATTTTTTGAAGGTGGAATCTGATGTTGAAGATCTAAATATTGATCTACAAAGAATGATATTGATATGTTTTCATGGAACTGAACTTGAAGAATTTTCATTTGATGTTTTTGTAGTTAATTCATAAGTGTTTCTTAATTGTTTCTTAAGTGTTAAGATCTGAATATTGATTTACAAAGAATATCATTGATATGTTTTTATAAACTTGAAGAATTTTCATTTGATATTTTTGTGGTTATTTCATGAGTGTTTCTTAACTGTTTCTTTAAGTGTTTCTTAAGTGTTGAAGATCTAAATATTGAT
>CANYLF012592191.1:0-16317 GCA_948193215.1 Bocquillonia castaneifolia
CTATATAAAAATTGGTCATAAACATCAAACCAAAATTGCAAATCACATTAACAATTATCTAAGACACCATCAATTTTATTACCTCATTCACAAAAGGAAAAGCATTTTTAGGCACTTGATTTTCATCATTTCTACCAATAAATTGTGTAGATAGGTAGGGGTTTCCTCGAAGGCCCAGCTGATTGACGACTGTGGCACTGCACCTTTAAGGCGGTTGGATATTATGTGGGAGTCGCCACCCGATCTAGCATCAGGAACAAGGTGTGCGTCTCGATTCCTTTTAAGAAATGGGGAGACACTTTGACCTCAGAGATTTTGGGATAAGACTACTGCATTCCTTAAAATTGTGATTTATAGTTATAGACGTGGGGGTCCAAGATCAGGGGCTAAATGGAAACCACATCACTATTTCTATTCAAAGCTAAGGAGTACGCTTCTGAGTGGAGTTATAAAATGTAGAGTCGCCACTTGAACGTTTCGGGATCGCCTAGTGATAACATAATAGATTCCTTAGGACTGCCATTCATCATCACACTAGACGATTTTTGGGTTCAGGATAAAATAGTCTATACTAAGGCAAATTCCCATTTAATTAATTAAATTGGTTACTACTTCCTATAATCGATAATAACAATATAGGAAAGTGATAAACACCCAAAAAACATAGGCATTGAATAAATATTAGATGCATAGTCGTTCCTAATTGTTTCTAGCCAGTTTTATCCCTGCATTATTCCTCTTGATTACCCCTAATCAGATTAAGTGTTGTGGGTTGTATTGGCGAGTTGCTACATTGGTTTTATTAAATATTTATCGAATTAATTATCTACCTAATTATTTACATGTCTTACATCTATAATCAGTTTCTAATAGATTTTATATTATTTTATGGTCAATGTTTGCACATTATTTACTTACATAATATTACTAGGGAAATACATAAAACATGACAAAAATAGATAATAAACCATACACTCTTAAAGAAAGGAAAGGGGAAATGATTTCTTACCAGTTGTAATCTCTTATTTACCAGGTTTATTAGTTAAATTATTAATTAACCTAAGTCGTCATTTAGGTGATAAATAGACAACGTATAATGTAAAACAATAAAGTTAAGGAGTCTTACCGATCAACCGATCGGTTCTTGACAAAGAATCGATCGGTTAATCTTGAAGATTCAGCCAGTTCTGCATCTTCAAGATCTAATCTCCATAATGATCAATCGTGAGAAGCATTTCAAAGCACCGGTCAGCTATCTGGTGATGACTCGATTGGTTATCCATAATAGGGCCAAGCCCAAGTGTATTTATTATTTATGGTACCATAGTTTATCTAAAGAAATAGATCAGTTGCGCGATCGATTGTTCAAAGGGCTGTAGGAAGGTCTTAAAGAGCCGATCGACGTTGTAACTCAAAAGCCAAAACTTGTAAAGCTTGTAGCAATCTGTTTTCAGCAAAGTACGACCAAAAGGAATATACACAACAATAAATAGAGCCTCAAAGAAACTATACAAATAATAAAAATAACAAAGAGATGATTTTTTGGGGATCCGAAGGTTAATGAACCAAAAACATGTTTTGGTTTATTTCTAGAGATTTAAGGCACCATTCTTCCATCTGTTTGTTCCTGTAGCATCTCCTCCTCACCAGGAAGTTGAAAACATAAACAGGAAGTGAAATGAAGTTAGCTCAAGAATTGATAAAAGTTACAGAGATATAAACTATAAAATAGAGTATGAAAAATGCTTATTCTGATGAGATAGATACTTCATGGATGGTTGGTTTCCCTTAGAGTTTATGATTATTACCACTTCTAACAGTAACGAACTTTATAATCAGATTGTTATCTCATTTCTTCCTTCTAGAAAGTTAAGAACTTCCCCTCCCTTTCCCTATTTTCTGTGTTTTCCTCTCTTTTGTCGTCACTAGAAAATATATAAAACGTGTGTGTAGAGTGGGAAGTGAGCAAAAGTCCTTTGACCCTTCAATTTAGGTTATATTTGTAGGGTAGAATTAAGGCAATGCTTAGAAAAGTGTTAGCCTAATCTCACATGAAACCTATCATTATTAAATGATTATATGGGAAAAAGCATATTAGTTCTTTGAGATCAACAATTGAATGTTCCCAAATAGTCGGTTGATCCTTCCCTTAAAGAAATGGGCTTTGACAAACTTTAGGGCCAACAACTGTTTAATGAACCGGTCGGTTCATTGCATTTAATCAATCGGTCCTTTGATGTTCCTATATATAAATCTAATTCTTCTGCTCATTCCAAGAGAACTTAGTACACCAAAGTGGTCTAATTAAGACCGTATTCATCATCAATCTCTTGAGCCACTTCCATATCCTGCATCCAAAAATCAGGTGTCTACAGTTGCCCTTGCTTTGTCAGAGTTTAGCAATGTTAATCATTTAACATGAATAAATGATGATAAAGTAGGAAAATATAAGCATAATCAAGGATATAGAAAAGGATATGGCTTGAAGGGTGGATAATCGTATCCATAGATAACCGCCACAGCAAAGTAGATAACCGCCATTGGATTCTAGATTGCCATCACCGGATTCAGGATAGCCGTTGTCGAATTTGGATAGCTGTCGTTGAATCATGAATAGCCGTCTTCGGATTGTGGATAGCCGTCTCCGGATTCTGGATAGTCATATGTCACTAGATTCTGAAATTCTGATTCTAATAGCCGTCATCAGATTCTAAAATTATAATTCTGATAGCCATCATTGGATTCTAGAGTATCTGATTTTAATAACCGTCACCGGATTCTGGAGTTTCTGATTCTGATAGCCGTCGTTAGATTCTAGAGTTTCTGATTCTTTCTAAAATTTATTCAAATATTTTTAAAGTCTGAGAGGTGTTTCTTAAAGATTTTCTGCATTTTATTGGGGTTTTTCTGAATTATAAATTTTGGCTTACATCTGTCTGTAAAGCTTATTGAATCTTACTGTTGTTTCTGTAAAAAAATATTATGGACTTTCTGATTCAAGTGAATGGTACTTAATTTGGACTTAATTGTAACACTTTATGGACTAGTTTTGGACTAAATTGTTAACAAACTTTAAATTTTGGACTAAATTGTGACATTTAAAAGTTCAAGGGGCAAAGCGTAATTTACCTCCCCATTTTCATTTGGAAACCACCGCTCCTCCTTCTTCCTTTCCTTACGTTTTTTCTTTCTTTCTTTCTTTCTTTCTCTCTTTCTTCTTCTTCTTCTTCTTCTTCTTTTCTTCAAATTTAATTTTCAAACTTCAATTCCACTTATTTCTCTTCATTAATTAATTCAATTCCACTTATTTCTCTTCATTAATTAACCCAAACCCTAGTTTCCATTCCCATTTATTTTCTTCCTTTCCTTGTCCTTCCCCTTCTTCCATTTTCATTTTCATTTTTTTTTGTCATTTCTTTCTTTCATGGCCGAGAATATAGCCTTTGTTCTTATTAATCCAGAGGAGCAACAACAAGCACCACCAATTCTAGAGGCTCCTCCAATGTTTCGTGAGGAATATCATTCGATATTTGAGGTCAAAGATTTCTTGAATGATGCTGAAACCTTCAGATTGGGACTAGGAAAATTTGGGGGCTCATTTGGCTGGATATGCTTTCTGAGAAGGTAAGTCCTTCAATGCCTAGCACTCGTTCTATGGACGCTGTTATGGTCACTATGTTTTTTTGGTTAAATTTTATGTTCTGCCTAGGATTGCAGGTTCAATCGGTTCTCTACGAACAACCGTGTGGCTATTTGATGCTTCGCACGGATCTTCGTGAAGAACTAATCGGCTCTTTACTTTCTTACACTTGATTTTATTGTTCCCAAATGCATGATAGTGTCTCTATACATCTTTTAAGTTCTATTTAATGCCTCTAATGCTATTTGTGATGATTGGGTGTGTGAATAATGCATAATTGTCATACCTAAGATTCTTTTTTTGCTTCAGATCGAAGAGCCTATTGAGGCTTGGTTGAGCAACCGACCGTTGCTTTATTGCTCCATTTGGTACTTTATAGCATTGTTCATTGGTTCAGTTTCTGGGTTTGTTACAGGTCAAGGAACTGGTCGAACATTTACAATGGTTCGGACAATCCTTTGCGAAGCATCGTTCGATTCTTTGAAGGTTTGGTCAGTTCTTTAGCCAGAACTTGAGAGATGTTTTCTGTCTTATGGCTTTGCTATTTTAATAATCACAACCTACCAGCATGTGTGAACGCATATGTAGTGTATGCAGAGTATGTATAGGACCCATATGTGCCAAAATAAGAAAATATGCTTGCTGTGTGCATGTTTTGTGTGTGTTTTCTTTTTCTTTTTCTTCTCAAAAGCCTATATGTGTTATGCTTTCACATTTGAAATACGCTCGTATGATGTTTGTTTCAAATTATAAATTGGCTTACATTGCTCTTCTTTACTCGTTTGGATGGTTTTGGCAGGATACGTTCAAGTTATCATATATAGGGAAATTCACCGCCTCTCAAAGATGGTGGGGCATACTTCCAGAGTCAATCAAGGCCAGAGTGTGGACTATTGGTTTAGCGGAGTTCATCGAGGCGCTTCTTGAGCGTCCAAGTGTTTGGAAGATAGGACATAACAGTAGGCGCTCAATGCTGGCTTTGATAGAACGATGGGTGGATTGTACTCATACCCTCAAGTTACCTTGCAGAGAGTACACGATTACTGCAGCTTCCTTTTTTATTATTACCAGCTTGAGATGCATTGGAGTCCAAATTCCATTTGATGGGGGCTTTTCTGCTTTAATACCAGTACTCGTCTTTCTTTCATTGAGAGGATGTTAGGGAGGATGCTGGGTATGAGAGATGACTTTAGGATGAGATACGAGGATATGCAGAACTAGTACGATGTAGTTCCAATATAGCTGACTATAAGGGAGAGCCAAGACCGGATGGCTCATGTTTTCATTGTTCATTTCCTTCTGTAATGATACCTGTACTTTGCCACTATATTTCCCACCCTTGCTCCAGGATTTCACTACCATGGGTACTTATGATTAGGGCTCAGCTACTTTCTCTCTTTTTTTTCTATTGCATGGATATGGTAGGCTATGGTCTGACAAAGTTCAACGGTTTATGGCATGCCACTCATCTGAGTTGATTATTTCTTTAATTGCTTCCATTTGTCTAATTCCCGACTTCTTATTTGTTTATTATTTGATAGGTGTGGCTATTAAGCTACAATTGTTTAGGACCTTCCATCCTATCGGGGTTCCACATCTTTTCCTCTGCTAAGGCGTTGGGGTATATCTCATAATACAGCTTGCCTCAGGACTGTTTCTGATCATAAGAAGTTCCTGAACAGCCTAACCCATGAGTAGGTAACAAAGAATAAACAATTAGTCATAAATGAATTAAATTTGAGATAAGACACTTACCTGTTCTCCTACCTTTGCTTGTATTTTATAGATTCAGATCGGTTGGTTGGGTGATCCAGTGAACTACCCTGCATATGTGAGGATGACCCTGGAGAAGGATAGGCGAATGATCTTACCGGAGAGACGTGCTTTCAGAATGTGGCTTCTTAGAGAGCAAGTTTCTAACCAATATTCGGAGAGGCGAAGAGCCGTTCCAATGCATCTTCCTACAAACATGTATTGGGCCATCTCTTGGATGAGGAGGATGCCATTCCTCCCATGATGGGATTGGATGCAGCTGACTTAATAGAGAGATCAAGGAACTATTATGCCTTTCTTAAGATATCATATGTGGGGACCATGCCTTTCTCACCAATAAAGTCTGCACAGGTGTTCTTCTTCCATTAATATCCTTCTTTTTTTGCATTTTAAAGTGGCTTTATAGTAGTTTTCTAGTATTGTCGAGCTTGTTATTTTATCTGTAATTTAATATGATCTGTATAGAACAATGCCTTTTCTTTTATACATGTATGGTGTGATTATCTTTTCTCTTGTTCGATGTATTTTGAATGCTAAATATGTTATGCTTAATATATGCACTAAATCAAGAGCATGATAAATTGATCAAATCCAAGATTAATCGTGAAGTAAAGGTAGTTAGAAAGTGATGAAAAAAAAAGAAAGAAAAGGGAGAGAGTGAAATGAAGTGATAAAATAAAAATCATAATATGTGTGTGTGTGTGTGTGTGTGTGTGTGTGTGTGATAGAAAAGTAGAGAGAAGAAGGAAAAGAAAAGAGAGGAGACAGAGGCAAAATAAAGAAAGAAAAAAAAAGGAGAGGCGAAAAGAGGAAAATGTAGAGTTCAAGGAAAAGAGAGAAGAGAGAGAACATGTGAGAAAGTGAAAAGAAGTTTGAGGAATTAAGAAATGTACCAAATAAATAAAATCGTTAATGTTTCTTCTAACCTGAGAGAAATTATTGACGAATGATTGGACAAAGTGAGTATAATCTTGAAAATGATCAATTTAGAATGTCAGTGAAGTGTTGTATTACAACATATATTATTGACCATTTAAAATTACTTCTTTCGAAACACCTGCCGCTATAAATGTATATATCTTGCATATCCTGCATAGACAAACGTAGCATGAAGGCATTCCTAACAAAAAAAACTATCCAACACACAGACATATGTTCTCTTGACCGTGATAGGATGATAAACTGAGGAATCACTCACACTATAAATCCAATACTAAGGCCATTATTAGTAATCATGAAAAAAAAGAAGAAGAAAAGCTTGATGAATTGTAAAATCCTTTCGAGGATAATTCATGCAAAAATTAAGGCAATTATGAAAATAAAAGCCCGATAAGTTGAAAACCCATTTGTAGACGGCTTATGCAAAAATTGGGGCAGTCTGCTAGAGTGAAAACCTTGTAAAAAAGTGCTTTAGGCAAAAGTTAAGGCAATAAAGGCATGATTACTAAAAGGATACAAGGAAAGCACAAATCTCACCCTGAAATTTGTCTATGAAAGCCCTATTTCTGCATCCATAATGGATGGGGAACCAAGCTAAACACAGAAATAAAACTTAGGCCGGCAACGACACTTTTTCTTTGCAGGAACACCGAGAAAACCAAGATGAATCCTACTTATAATAAGAACTCCCCATGATTCTGGGAGAAATCCATTTGGAACATCTGGTAAAGTAATGATGAATTCAAATACTGTCCTCGCAATGGGTATCGAATGGTATGCTATAGTGTATATGGTTGGAAAATCCCTTCCTGTCCTATAATGATGAAGAATATCGAAAGTCAAAAAGAGTTGCTTGTCGTAAAAATGTTTAGGAACATTGATGCATACATTAGATCATAAGGAAGTAGGCATTTCATTCAGCAATAGGATATAATGCATATCCTTCATAAGCATTCATACATTCATACATCCTATAGGTAATCACATATCCTAAGTTTGAGATTGAAATCAAAGATTAAATGTGCTTAATATAGCTCAACATGATGATCTCGTCGAGTTGGAAGAAAGAAAGATGATCGGTGAAATTGAAAAAACAAGTATCTTGGACGAAAAAGTGGAAGGGACTCACTTAAGTAGTTCAAGCCGCATAAGTAAGACAAAGCCGAATGACAAGAATGGATGCTAGAATAAAAGAACCGATTAAAGACGGTACACCCCCAAGTTACCTCAGAATAAGGATCCAGAAGAAATGTCACGGCAACGCCACGAAGATTTGATCAACCCAATAAGGCTTGAAAAGTAGAACAAAACTAGTTGGGAGGATTTGGAAAATGATCTATCATCTGTGGACACTTTAAACATAGGAACCATCGAAGTAAATAAGAATGACACTACATTGGGATTCATTTTACTAGAAACTCAGTGGGTGAAGGAGATCGCTAGCGAGAATGACACACTAAAATTAGATAGTTGTGATCTAAATTGGACTAGAGTATCTAAAGAAGTGATAATAAAGGGTGACCCAACCTAATCTTCAAAGGAATAACCTCGAGCTACAATGGAATAAGGTGTCTAATGCAATGAATGACTGAAATCAAAGAGAGTGAACACTTAATCAGGGACTTACAACTACAATACTTGGGCAACGCTTTCTATGAAAGTCTTAAACCTGAGATAAGGAGGAAATCCTTGGCATATGATTCCCCAATAAGAGCCTTAGGATGATCAAGAGAAAACCAAGGAACATTGTAGATGACAAATCAATACAGAGAGGAAGAAAGTCGAATCCTGGATATGAGAGCTGCAAGTTATATACTAAGGGCACATTCTGAAGGGAAAAGTCAAAACATGACTATAACTATTGAGGTGAACGAGAACACCAGACGTGAGATAAGCACGGGGACCGGTTTGACCAGGTTAAGAAGGATACAAACAATAGCAAGCTAAGTTAAATGATCATGAGTAGAGTGTCAAAGATGGTTATGTAAACCTCAGGGGTAATACAATTTTTATCATATCGATAAAAAAAAGAAGTACACTAAAGGGCATGGAAGAGGCACTCCGATAGGGTATTCATTGGGATAAATACTTTGGAAAATTTCTGGTAGTAAGAGAGACTAGACGAGTCAGAAGGGCACATAGGGGCGAGGGAGTACGTGCATAGCAATCATCCTGATCCACTACAAAGAACTTTTAGATTTGAACGTCACAACAGTGCTAATGGAATCGAATAGGGAAGGCATATTTAAGAGTAAAGAATCAATCTCTGAGGAAACTGGAGGCATGACTATAAGACACAATGAGGCAGATACAAGGGGGCAATTACTGAATCAAGAACCAATCAATTGGAATGTGAAATTCAATTGGACAGAAAGATAAAGTTCTTCATATAGACTTTTTTTGAATTACGTGTCGAGAACACGAGAACAAATAATGGTCGGAAGTCCAACGGGCATGGTTAAGATCATGCCATAAACTTAATGAATTGGGGGATGAAAACTAAACGTGAAGATCAAAAGACAAGAGTGTTGACAAACCCACCGGGTGTAGTTTCATCTTCATCTGAAGATAGAGTCAAACAGGTCTTGCATGGCTTATCAAGAAGTTACCTCATGAGAGACTCATAATCAACACATGAAAGATTCTAAATGATTCTCTTCCATGACCCGAGAGACTCGAGGGAAAAGATAGCAACATCAGGGCAGCCGCAAAATGATTAACACGGCCTTGAGGGATTTTTGAAGCTAGTAGATAAACCTATAGAACTTGGGAGCATAACTATCGTATCCCAAAATTAGGAACATGGACCAATGCTGATAAAGAATTTGGCAGACCAGGGTCAGAAGATACACGTATAGGAAGGTGGTTAATGCCTACCATGGAACTTTTGTAAGAACCAACGTAGATAAGGAAGAACTAGAAGGCATGGATACCCTTACTGAATTAACAGACAAAGCTGATGGAAACTTAACTAAAGGAAACCTCTACCAAGGCACTGCATTGACCAGATTGGAAGACATGCTACATGTAATGTGCATTCCTGCACTATTATAGAGACAGTTTGAATTGATTGATGAAACTCTATCGATGCAAGAAAAGCATAGTTTTGAGAAAACTTGCACATTATGGACAATTCCAGATAGATTTCTCAGAGAAGGATATGCTTAAAAAATATGATTAAAATACTATTTGGTTACACCCTTCCCGAATGAATGGGAATTTCTATAAAAGCCAAGGCATCAACATCATCGATGAGGAATCAGAAGGTCATCTTATCATCTTTGAGGATAGAAAAGCCTGCCATAGATGCATGAAAGCAAAAGCAAATATAAGAGTAATTGGATTTGAACCAGTGAGGGCTCCAAATGAAAAGCCACAACGGATTAGAGGGAGACTTACAGTACAGATGGCATCAACTTAAAAAAGGGAAAGACGTCACAATAAGCAATATCAGGTGTGAGCAAGCTCAAATGTGGGAGTACTGAGATTCAATACAGAGATCATCTCTTATATTAGCCTAATCAACTGCTCAGTAAATGGAAAGCTGGACCTGAATAGAAGACGGCATTTATGAATGAGAATCATAAGCTGGGGAGGAGAATAATTTTACCCTCGTTGACACTCACACCTGGAATTTGTCAAGCATTTTGATGAACTAAGTCTTTTAAAGATGGATCTTTAAGCTGAATGAATTCTCACATAAAATAGAACAAGAATTGCTCTCTATCATGGTATAAAAGCTAACAAAAAATGTTCTTATGTGGAACACTAGAGAGAAATAGAATCATCTCCTGGAATGACCATTCGATCAACCTTAGTGGGTGACCTCACTAATAGAAGAATGCAAGTAGGCAGAAAGGATGAAAAACGGAAATACTTTTGATAGGTCCATCGTTGAAATTCAAGGTATAAGCTTTGAACTAAGGGATCCCCAAAATATCATAGAGGATATTACCATCAGAAGTCACAAAGGTCAATGAGGCAACATGAATAACCCCAGGACCAAACCCTATACTCTAGAACCCCACAGTATGACCTAGCAGATATCTCTCAAACCAATTTTTAAACTCCTCGTTCAAATACCTTGGAGAGGATCTTCTTCTTTTGATAGGAGCATCAAATGGGTTTGGCTTGGATCCATCCTTAATAGAAAAGAAACCTTCATTCTGAAAATTAAACACCCCAAATACCCAGATATGATGCTTGGAAAACTTGCTTCTCTTCTATAAAGACAATTGTTTACATGTATCCTAATGGAAATTTGGCCCCAATCCAGAAAGGATCCAGGTGGATCACCTCTGCAGAGAGATCATAATCTTCTATCAAATGAGACAAACGCTAGAGTCACAAGAAGGGCGAACAGTTAATTAGACATCCAACACCACTAGAAGCCCATGATAAACATCTACTCATCATCATCCCTAATGGATAAAAGATTCTTAGTCACACCTGACACCACAGGGTGACAAACATGGTAAAACATCCAACGGTATTTGCTACTCTAAGATTTCAAAAGGAAGAGACAGATCTCAGACCATACACCTAGCTTCAACTATAAGAAGACTAACATCAGTGTTAGAATCAGAAACCATCGGGTCTACCCCAGAATCGGCACTAACCATTTGGATCAAGACTAGATCCACCTCAAGTATTAGAATCAGAGCCAGCATAATGTCCAGAACAAATAGTAGAGTTAAAATTCCAAAATCTGACGACAGTTATCACAATATAATCAAAACTTTTCAGAATCCTAGAATCCAACGATGGCTATTACAATCACAATCAAAACTTTTTAGAATCCCAAAATCTGGTGATGGCTATCAGAATCAGAGTAAGAACTTTCAGAATTCTATAATCTAGCTACGACTAGCATAATCAATTCCAATTTTAGAATCTAGAGAAAACTATTAGAATCGATTATAGAATCTATAGACGGTTATCAGAATCAATTCTAGAATCCAGAGTTGGCTATTAGAACCAATTCTAGAATCTAGAGATGGCTATCAGAATCAATTCTAGAATCTAGAGATGGCTATCAGAATCAATTCTAGAATCCAGCGACGGCTATCTAGAATCCGGTGACAGCTATTCAGAATTCGGCGACGGCTATCTAGAACCCGACGAAGGCTATCCATTGGGATGACTATCTACCCCCTCGAGCTGTATCATTTTCCCATATCCTTGATTATGTTTATATTTATTCAATTTATCATTCATTTATTCATGTCAATTGACTAAAGTTGCTAAACTCCGACAAAGCGGGGGCAACAATAGACACCCGATTTTTGGATGCAGGATTGTGGAAGTGGCTCGGGGGCCTAGTGATGAATACGGTCTGTCATAAGACCACTCTCTATAGCACAATATTAATGGAATGAGATGATTGAGTCCAAAATGCATTTCATAGCTCTTTGATCCAGCGATTGGTCGATTTAATGATTATTAGGCCCATATTTTAAATAAACCTGAGTGGCCCAAGTATATGACCGGCTGGTCAAATGTTAAAGAACCAATCGATTCTTCATAATGAACTGATCGATCCTGTGTCTGTTGGTAGAGTGTAATTATAGTTATTATCTGTAAAATGGCTAATTTAATGTAACACAATGACTAGGGTTGCCCAATCCTATGACTATATAAGTAAGCTTAAGACACAAAATAAAGGGGAGCTCTCCCTTTACATGTTACAGAAATATTACTAGTAAACAAAAGAGGAAGAAAAGATATAAAAAAAAGGAAGGAGAGTTTGACTTCTGCTATCTTTTACTTCTTCCAAGCTTCGATCATCTCTATCAACCATCAATATGGTACAAAATCATAATTTAAGGGCAACCAAGCATCCAACAGCATCCATTCATTATCTACTTTGTTTGGTTATATATTTTCATGTTTTATGTGTCTTTAGGTTTTCGTAACCTTTTCCTATTAATTTCTAAACTAAGTTTATTCAACTTCCTATTTATGCTTTTAACATCCTGGAGAGGAGGAGATGCTACTGGAATAAATAGAATGAAGTTTGGAGCTACGGAACTCAAGTTATGAATCAAAACATGGTTTTGATTCATTAACTTAGAGCATCATCAACCCATCTCTTTAGTCTTTTAAGAGTCCCTATCGCTTCCATAGGACTCTATTTGATGTTATGTATGGTCCATTTGGTGAAATATGTAATAAACAGGTTGATACAAGTTTTGCAAGTTTCGATCTGAATAAGGGTAATTAAGTGGATTAATGCACGAAAATAAACTGGCTAAAACCAATACTAATAATGATCATTCATCCAATTACTTTTCATCTAGTGCCATAATTACTTTCCGGGTGATTTATCGCTTTCTATATCATTTTTCAAATTGTAGGAAATAATAACCTCCTTAATTAATCAAATGGGAATTCGCCTTGTATGGAATGTCTTATTCCAAACTCAACAATCGCCTGGTGTGATGACAAATAGGCATTCCAAAGGAATCGAACTGTTTGTTGTCACTAGGTGATCCCGAGACCATTGTGTGGCGAGTCCATGTTTCTATAAATGTACAATCCCCTACTTTAAGCAGCAACAGTGGGCCGGTCACCATTGCTTAGGAGACCAGGACGCGAACCCCACATGCCATCCACAACTACGAAGTTGATGACTTACCGTTTCTCATGATCTTCGAAAAAAATGATATCTCTCGATTCTTCACGACATGTCCAATAATATAGAGAGATTTTGCTATTTGTTCTTCTACACTAGCATATCATGTAGCTCTAAGTCCACCTTTCATAAATAGTAAGTCACATAATTTTAAAAATGCCAGAGCATTCATTCGAACGATATAACTACACTTGTCACTTCCAATAAGCTTATACTCGAAATTTCTTGTCTTATTTTTTTCTCTTTCTTCTATCACTTCTTGTGTAAGTATATTTTTATTAGTTCTCATTCGTAAAATATTACAACAAATAATATGACAAACAACATGTACAACTATCATTTGATACACACATTGTAAGATAAATGTAATATTCTTGTTCCTATTGTTTTGATCATTCATTTAACATATAACAAAAATATTATTAAAAAAATACATCGATATAACCACAAAAGAACATAGGTGGTGCTACGCATGTGCTTATAATTCACAATTCTTTAATTATTGGGGCTGTTTATTTTGACCACTAGCTGAGACTATATAGTACATTTGAATTTGAATACGGGCGAGTTTAAGTTATTTTTACATTCTTATTGCATTTGATAGTGCTCAACAACAAATAAACTGATCTATAAAATGTTTACAATATTTTTTACAGTGAATTATAACTTTTGCATTACCCTTTTGATAGTTTATTCATGGATATGTGTTGGTTTAAGTTTCAATCTTTAAGTAATGTAAAGCTTTTGAATGTGGTATTTTCCTTATAAACTTTGATGTCGATTATGGTTTTGCAATTAGTTTATTTATTAATGTATAAAATTGATGGCATCAGTAAAGACTTCTCAAAATTTAGTATATGATCATTCTACTTCAATGCTCACTTGTATACTTACTAGCATTTAGTATTACATGATAAATTTGATTATGACGAATGTGACTCTATCAAATACCATAAAAGTTCATATGTTATTTCTCTACTAATCTACAATAATTGAGTTTAGAAAGTTAACGTGTCATATCTGTTTCTTTTATTAAATAGTTTTGTACTCAATTTAGTTTTATATAAAATATTGAAGCACTTCTCTAGTAGAGTGAATAAGTTGTTTATGAATTTGTATAGTTTCTTGAGATTGCATGTTTTAATTTTTATCCAATTTTTATTCATGGGTTCCATCACTCATCATGTTGCCTTTATTTGGATTGAATTCAGAAGTTTCTAAAAAGGAGAAATGAAAAAAAGGGATTGGATATATATATAACTAATTAATTTTCTTACTACTGCATTGACAAAATATATGTGTATAATCTAAATTCTATCATAGGAAAAAAGTATTGAAAGAAAGAATGCCATGACTCCACAACAAACCAGCTCATCACAATGTATTAATTGCGAAAATAAAACATAAAACAAAAAATATATTTTGGAACTAACTGGAAGCAACAACTATTTTGGAACTAACGGGTAGATTTAACAACTAGAATGTTATTTAATTTTGATCATGGAAAAAAAGACTATGTAGACCAATAATAAAACCTAACGTAAAGAGATGATGCATATGATATTTTGAAATTATTACAGAAACACTGAGGATAAAAAAAGTCTTTTTAATTAACTAACGCTTTTTTTTATAGGAGTTGAACTTTTCTACGCTTCGAATTGGAGTGTAATAGTTCTCCACTCTTACAAGGTGAATGAAGGTGAATTATTCATCCCGTATTCACTTCCCTTCCCCCTCATAAAACTTATCCAAATAAAAAAAAAAGGATAATGACATATTTAGT
Organism: Bocquillonia castaneifolia; assembly: GCA_948193215.1. Classification (NCBI taxonomy): domain Eukaryota; kingdom Viridiplantae; phylum Streptophyta; class Magnoliopsida; order Malpighiales; family Euphorbiaceae; genus Bocquillonia; species Bocquillonia castaneifolia. The sequence continues at coordinate 14,770 of CANYLF012592191.1, forward strand.
GTTTGAATTTTTCAAAATTTTGAACGTGTTTCATTACAATTGAGTGTTGCAACCTGTAAAATAATTACAATGTATTGTTTTTGAAAGGTTATCAACAACTTGCCAAGAATATATGTCATTTATAATTTTTCTATTAAGCCCATATACTTTAAATTTGTTATATTAAGTCCTTTTATAATTGTTCTATTTTATTAAACCCTCAAGCAATTATATTATTTTTAATCCATTACGAATCTTTTTTTTTGTTGTTGACAATTCAATTAATACAAAATTATTTTTCATTTGGTCCTTCAACTTATTTTTACTCTTCCATTAATTTTTTTTATGAAACTGAATAATTTCTTCAACAATATATTTATGCTATTCAAAATAAAAAAGTATGAAAATAAATATAATTTACTACACAATTAATTTTAATAAAAATTGAAATTAGTTTAATTATATATATATATATATAATATTAAATTTTTTTCTTAAAAACTGGATATGATAAAATTTTGAAACTATTTTTCATAACACATAATAATAAAATCTAATAAATTTATATTAGAAATTTTTTTTAAATTGAAATACAACAAAATTGGAATATTTTAATCACCTTTAAATTTAATTATGTTATATCATATGAGTTAGCATCTTAATTTCTAATTCTGTATAGTTAAAAAAAATAAAAATAAAAAATAGTAATTAACTATATTTTTGCTTGTTAAAGTTTAAATGCAATAAAAAATTTAAAATAGAGGAAGTAAATATTATTAATTATTATGATTTTTTTAAATAAAATTAAAGTATAATAAAAATTAAATTGTATAAAAAATCAATTTTTGGATAAGTTTGAGATAAATATAGGTTTATGGGTTAAAATGAAATTTTATTTCAGTAATAACCTGTTGAGTCTTATTCGTAATTATTTTACAACTTGCAAAACTCCATTGTAATTAAAAAAGGTCAAATAACTAATTGTAAAATCTTGAAAAGTTCAGACACCAAATATGTCATTATAAAAAAAACATTTCTCATCTTAATACCTTTCCCTTTCAACCTAATCCATGCAGAGTGTTTAATAACCTTACTTAATACTTGAATTAAAATTTTTAGTATTTATTTTTTTAAGTCATGTTTGATAACGTAACTTAGGGGGTATTTGATAACCTGACTTAATGCTTGAATTAAAATTTTCAGCACTTATTTCTTTTAAGTCATTTTTGATAAAACAACTTAATGTCAACTTAACTTAATCAATTAAGTAAAAAACCACTTAAATTAAAACTTTTGACTCAAAATTTCTACTGAAAATTATAAGTGGTTAGTTTTTCAATATTATTTGATAAAATAACTTATATAAACTTAAATTATTATTAAATTATCATTAATAAATCAAAAACTCATTATTTTTACCTTTATACCCTTTAGTTGACTTGTGATATTATTGACAATTATGCCTTATATATGGTTAAAATTAATATTTTAAAATTTATTTATGATTTTAATTATATATTTTAAAAATTGTAAATTAAAATGTAGAATTTAAAAATTTTAAGTCATTTA
>CANYLF012592946.1:0-16654 GCA_948193215.1 Bocquillonia castaneifolia
GTTTGCAGGTTGAACAAATCTCTATACGATCTAAAGCAGGCACCAAGGTGTTGGTATAAGAAATTTGATTCCTTCATCATGAGTCTTGGATATAATAGACTTAATTTAGACCCTTGTGCATATTTCAAGAGGATTGGTAAAAGTGATTTCATTATCTTGCTGTTGTATGTAGATGACATGTTGGTAGCAGGCCCCAATAAAGATCATATTGAAGAATTGAAGGCGTAGTTGGCAAGGAAATTTGAAATGAAGGACTTGGGACCAGCAAACAAGATTATAGGAATGCAAATTCACCGAGATAGAAACAATAGAAAGATTTGACTTTCTCAGAAAAATTATTTAAAGAAGGTCTTGCGACGCTTCAATATGCAAGATTGTAAGCCAATTTCTACTCCACTTCCTATTAATTTTAAGTTATCATCCAGTATGAATCCTAGCAATAAAGAAGGAAGGATGGAAATGTTTTGAGTATAGTATGCATCAGTAGTAGGGAGTTTAATATTTGCGATGATTTGTATACGACCAGACATTGCACATGGCGAATTCTGGCAGAGAGCATTGGAATGCTGTAAAGAGGATTCTAAGATATATTAGGGGAACCTCAGATGTTGCTTTGTGTTATGGAGGATCAGACTTTATTATCAGAGGATATGTTGACTCGGATTATGCAGGTGATCTTAATAAAAGTAAATCTACTACAGGGTATGTGTTCACACTTACTAACAGAGCCATGAGCTGGGTATCAAAACTGTAATCAGTTGTGGCGACATCAACAATAAAAGTAGAATATGTAGTAGCTACACAATCTAGTAAAGAAGTAGTATGGTTGAAAATGATAATGAAGGAACTCGGGCACGAACAAGAGAATATTTCTTTGTTCTATGACAGTCAAAGTACCTTGCATCTCGCAATGAATCCAACTTTTCTTTCAAAGTTAAAGCATATAAAGGTCTAGTATCACTTTGTTCGTAAGAAAGTGGAAGAGGTCACTATGGATATGCAGAAAATTCATACTAAAGATAACCTAGCTGATTTTATGACAAAAACAGTTAACACTGACAAGTTTATCTGGTGTCGATCATTTAGTGGCCTGACAGAAGCATGAGCAACATGAAAAGGCCAGGAAGAAAGAATGGTGTGAAGATCTAATTGATCCTCAATCAAATATTCAAGTGGGAGATTGTCAGCATGTGAAGATGCAATTATTGAAGAAAAGAAAGAAAATTTTCTTTCTTTCATTTGGTTCATTCGGTGTCTAATATTTCGGTGGAGGTGTTACGCATAATCATCTGCTTTTTTATAGGCAGGAGATGTAAGAAGGAAACCATCCCATTTCAGAGAGAAAAATTATATATAGAGAGAGGTAGAGAAAAATATTAGAAAGTCGAGTAATTATTTTCTCCTATTATAAAGAGAGAGTTTTCAGTGTTTTCTCCTTTATAAATAGAGATGTTGTAACTCCTATTATTTTTTCATAGTGAAATTCTTATGTCCTTTCCCGTGATTTTTTACCCTAATTTATTTAGGAGTTTTTTACATAAAATCTGTGTGTTCTATTATTTAATTATTCTTTATTTTTATTTTATCAAATTATTAACTGTATTCTTACTCTATCCGGTTAGATTTTCTCAACGGTCATCACCACCACATGCCATCAAATCAATCGGTCCATACACGAAACATAAAGAAATTTTGGCTTTATTATTTATTTTATAGGACGGTTTATTTGTTTCTTTTTTATCTTTAAAATAACAATTTTTTTTCCGAACAAGGATAATTCTTTAAAATAACGATTTATTGGATATGAAAGTTGTTGTATTATTATCATCTTTGTTTTATAAAGTTAACTTTGATGACACACCGAAAACAATAAAGGCAAGAAACAAAAACATGTGGAAAATTTCTCCAAAACTTTTGATTGTATAAAAAAAAAAAATTTTGGTTATATATTTTTTTTAAAGGCAAGAACAGAAAATATAGGTTCCACAATCAGAATGCACAGTGACATGAAAATGATGAAAGATGCTCTTTCCTCTTAACCGGCTCTTTTTCCCAATATTCCTATTTTGGCAGCTACTATAACAATTTAGCTGGTCATTTTCATCTGTTAGAAACAAAACAATGTCATCCAGGTCCAAATTGTAATGATTCAATTTCAATAGTCATTATTTCATAGAATTTTACCAAGTTCTTCTAGCCTAGGCTAGCTGTTTTTCCTTCCCTTTTAAGGGATTTTAGTCTTTGATCTTTTCCAAGTCAATGGCAACATCTTAAAACATGTCAAAGAGATGTGGTTTTTAATGAAAACGAGAGGCTGCTACATTTTACTAGTCATAGTGGAAAAAAATCGCCAACACAAAAATTTGAAATAATTAGCTGCAACAATTTATTTTTATTTTTATTTTATTTTAAAAAAAAAAATCACTAACAGCTATACCGATTACATAAAATTGAAAATTCATAAGAGCACCGAATCATTTACCCCTTGATGACTCACTGGACTGGTGTATTCCACTGGGTATATGCATATACTTTACTTATCCATTTGTTCGTTGATTTTTATGTCCTTTCTTCCTCTCGAAAAGCAATTTGCTTGAAACTGTTGACCAACTTCTTTTCATGTAGACCCAATATTTTGTCAAATAATCCCATCAACACTTTTGAGCCGTATAGCTGGCCAGAGCATCCGTAGATTCCGTTTAAATTGGATTAAAATCGATTGATTTTCATTTTAAAATATAAAACTAAATCCAAATCAAATTAGATGGTGCGATTATTTTGATTTAATTTGGTAGTTTTTATTTTTATTTTTTTATGAATATATACTCAAAATAAATAAAAATATATGAAAATAAAAAATAAAGTTCGACTTTCTAACCTATATAAGTAAACCAAGATCGAAACTTAAACTTTTACATTATTTTAAATTGAATCAACCTAATTTACATTAAAATAAAGGAACTTTTTAATTTGATTAATTCGGTTTGATTTGGTTGGGTTATTTTTTATTTTTTTTATTTTTTTTCATTTTTTATGAACCCTACCTATAGCTTTGGGGTTTGAAGCTGTTTATAATTCTTGTGTTGAAAAGGGTTGTTTTAATTGATTTCAAACAAAAAAAGGGGGTGGTTGTAATTCACAGGTTCTTTTTTTTTTTGGCCATATTCAATTTTTTTCCTGGTTAGGTGCATCTGAGAACCAATAAAGTCATCATTGCTGTTGCTCTTTACTATTAGGCTCGATTGTTTGTACGCCCACGTCCCATTCATTTACAAGGGTCCATTTGATTGCTCTACAGCGACCCTTTTCAATGGCTAAATTGTTTTCAAAGGGTGAGTTCAACAAACATCAGAAAAAAAAAATTTATTAAATTAAATCCAAAGGCAAAGTAGACCCTTTTCCTTCATGCCATGCGTGATGATTTAACATGATAATTGTGTGATTTTCTACTGATAAATTGTTAAATATGCAAAGGGAGGAAAATTCTATCATAACTTTATTTTATACATTTTTATTTTTATCAAATTAACTATTACTATTCAATGGTAATAATTATTTACAAAATGAATTAAACTCTATGAAAAAAAAAAAAAAGATAATCAAAGAAAGTTGTACCATTTGCTTTGACATTGAGCGCAAACATAACAAGCCTAGTCGAGCGGGCTGAATGGGAAGCCCAATATCTGAAATCTGGACCTGCTAAAATTGATCCAATTTCAAAATTGAAATCAATGAATGATTAAACAAACACTCTAATCTATCATTTCCATATATATATATATAAACCACCTGATTAACGGTCAAATGTTCAGCAGTAAAGAAATGGCAGCTAGAGAGAACCATTCTTCTGTTGCTGCCTCAAGAAGATTGAAGAGAGAAGACCATAAACGCACCAAACACGATGCCCACTTCTCCAAATGGCAGGTTTGTTAATTTCTGGGCTCAATTAAAGTTTCCATCTTTTGGATAAAGTTTCAGTCTTTCATTTCATATATAGCTAAAATGCTTACTTTGCAGGTTCTGATCGGAGCTTGTGATTGGGAGGATTATGGTAAAGGGAAAGAAGGAGCTGCAAGGTACAGAGTTCACAATCTCCCTACGAAATCAGGTCCTGGTTTATACGAGCTTGGTACATCTGTTGACCCTGATGATATAGATATAGTAGTTGTTTATCTTGGTCAAGCTGACAATGTCAGGAGCAGGCTCCAGCATTATGGTCGTTCTGGTTCTCATTTGGGCAATACCGATACCTATGCAACTCAAACTCAAACACGACTGGGCTTCTTTGAGGAGATTTTCTTAAGAGGTCACTCCATTGTCTTTAGATGGGCTCCTGTATGTTTTTCATTTTCCTTCCTTTTACTTATGAAATTCATTAGTTACCACTTGCTTTTCTTTCTCACTTACTTACATGTCATGTGAATGATGCATCATCCATTAGGCTCTGAAATTTGTGAATTTTTTGAACATGTTTTTCTTGGGACGATTTTATTTTATGTTCTATTCATTATAGATAATGTAAAGCCTGTTTATATTAGTATTTAGTACATAGGTATAGCTATGCTATCATCACAGCACAAATTAATGGATTGAGGAGGTAATAGTAATACCCTCTTGTCGAGAAACTGTGAAGTTCTGTTCTGTTGTGTCTTCTTACCAGTGCAAGGGTCGGTCGGTTTATACAAGGCCAATCTATTTGCATATTTGTAAGTTGCTGCACTCGGTTGTATGTTATTGTAGATTGGATGCAATTGTAAAAGCAATCAGGAATGGTTGCTGACTTGTAAAGTTGTAATTTTTGTTGATTCTAATCTGTGCTTCTTATTGCCTAGATGAATGATAAGAAGCATGCTGAAAAAACAGAAGCTCAGTTGCTCGACACTTTTGACTACGCGTGGAATAAAGGTAGCAATGGAGCACGTCGTCCGAATGATATTCTTCAGAAACTTGATAACATTGCTTCAAGCACCAACAGATTTTCAAATATTTCCAAAAGGCTTCTATTTTTGCGTCCAAGTCGAGCGGGTATTAACATTAAATCAAACAAGCCAAGTTCGTCAGAAAAATCTCCTGCTGATGAGGATACTAAGCATTTCCTCCATGGTATTTTCAAATTTATCAGATCACAGCCTAGACTAGTTTCGGACAAACGAGGCACGGACGAGGATTTCAGTCAAGTATGTGGATTCATCATGAGTGATGCTATACCTTGTAGAAGGCCCCCAGTTCCTGGCAGAAAGAGGTGTGGAGAACACAAAGGAATGAGAATCTATTTATCTAATCCGAAGCCCATTGCAGAAGGCAATTCACGGCCTGATGTGCAAATGGATTCTAGCGGTCATAATGGCCAGGACCTGAAAGCTACATGTAGGATAAATTTAGGTGATGGAAATTTCTGCCAGAGGAGAGCAAAGCCAGGAAGGAAAAGATGCGAGGAACACAAAGGAATGAAGATCAACAGCAACAGCAACAGCAACAGCTGTGTCCCTAAGCCAATAGCAGAAGAAAAATGCCATGTCCCCGGTGATTGCACAAACAACAATAATGCTTCATCTCCAAATGAAAGTTGTATTGACGAACGTATATGTGGGGCAACTTTGGGGAATGGTTCAGTCTGCAGCAGGCAACCTGTGGCAGGAAATAAACGATGTTGGCAGCACAAAGGCAAGAGGGCTGATACTACAAACTCCAGTTCCTCTTCAAGGTTTGGCACACTCACATGTGGAGTTGCCTTACAGAATGGTTCAATCTGCATGAGATCTCCAGTTCAAGGAAGAAAGAGATGTGAGAAGCACAAGGGAATGCGAATCCCCACATTCTGATACATCCCATATTTTGTTGTGGCTGTGTCCTAACTCCTAACCTTCTGAAAAATGTTATAGCTTTGTGTTCTGTTATATTACTTGTATGCATTGATTTCAAAAAATATATATATATTACTTGTATGCATTGCAGCTCTAAGTTATTGTAAAAGAAGTGCAATATTTATTCTGCATTTGACAAGTTGAGAATTTTTCTAATTCCTACTATATAATATGTACTGTTTTGTTCTTCTTCCCTTCTATTCTATGCATATCTCTGCTCACTGCTGTTCAATGATAAATACATTTCAAAAGTAACATCCGCTCATGCAGTAGAAATATATTTCAAAGTTTAAGTTGGAATTCAAAAAAATTACTACATTTTTTTATATCAAATGGTTATATTATAGAGATTCTTTAATTTAAAAACAAATAAATGTGTGGCCAACCAATCTTCTCTCTTGAAACTTGCACGTGTCCATACTCCTTACCACCAGAGTCAAAACTCACCGTTTCATGTTGTCATAAAATAATAATAAAACAAACGGAATAAAAGAAAGGACACCCCAAAAAACTAAGGAGTAATAATTGTAAATCCACAGCACAGCACAACACGTCTCGTTGATCTCTCCAAAGAAAAGAAGCATACAGATGCCGGCCGGCGAGCTCCGCTTCCCTTCACCGCCGCCCCAACCGGTAGCAAATGAGAACGGCGAAGAGGGATGGGTGTGGGCCCAGATAAAAGCAGAGGCAAGAAGAGACGCAGAGTCAGAACCAGCATTAGCAAGCTACCTGTATTCAACGATTCTGTCACACTCATCGTTAGAGAGATCGCTGTCGTTTCATTTGGGAAATAAGCTCTGCTCATCGACCCTTCTTTCTACTCTTTTGTATGATCTTTTCCTTAATACTTTCTCTTCCGACCCTTCTCTTCGTGCCGCTGCTGTTGCCGATCTTAGGGCCGCTCGTGTTCGTGACCCTGCTTGCGTTTCCTTTTCTCATTGTCTTCTCAATTACAAAGGCTTCTTGGCTTGCCAGGTTTTAATTTACTTTCTTCTGTTTGGCATGTTAAAATAAACAAATTGCAAGTGTGTTTCGATTGTTTTCCTTTTGAGTTTTGAGAAAAATAAATATATTTTTGGAGGAATTTCATTTATTCCAAACAATTTCATTTCGTTAACTATCAATCTGGCATTTATAGTTGGTTCTTTGTTTGGATTAGGCTCACCGAGTTGCTCACAAGTTGTGGACCGAGTCTCGTAGGCCACTTGCACTGGCTTTGCACTCTCGAATATCTGATGTTTTTGCTGTTGATATACATCCAGCAGCAAAGATTGGGAAGGGAATATTGTTTGATCATGCCACTGGTGTTGTGATAGGTGAAACGGCAGTGGTTGGTAATAATGTGTCGATTTTGCACCATGTTACACTTGGAGGAACAGGGAAGGCGTCTGGTGATCGGCATCCCAAGATTGGAGATGGAGTGTTGATTGGAGCTGGTGCTACGATTTTAGGAAACGTGAAGATTGGGGAAGGAGCAAAGATCGGTGCAGGCTCAGTCGTGCTGATTGATGTTCCCCCTCGAACCACGGCAGTGGGAAATCCGGCAAGATTGGTGGGTGGAAAGGAAACACCTGCAAAGCATGAGGAATGCCCTGGAGAATCCATGGATCATACCTCTTTTATCTCAGAATGGTCAGATTATATCATTTGATTCAGTGATCTGATCTTGTCTTTGTCATATACATTGGTTGTATCTTTGTACTTTGTTGCCCTTGCGAAGCTTTGATGGGAGGAGATATTAAGCTAACATTTCATTTTCATGTACTCATGCATGTTTTTATGAACAATAAAAAACTTATTTGCAACTAACCTCATTGTGCAATAAACTGTATTTTTAGAGGTTGAGAATGATATTCTCTTCTTGCTTGCATTTCTCATGATGCCTTAATTGTCATTGAAATGTTTGGCTTCATATAGTGACCTTTTTCTGAACTGCTTCTTTCGAAGAATTGACATGCATTGGATATCCTGTTCACTGCTATATTGACCTGCTCTTTCTATGTCTTCATTCAAGTTTTCTGTTCTTCTTTTATGTGCACACAACTATTATTTACTACTGAGCGAAGAGCTGGCAGTGAGAGTGAATGAATGAAAATTTTCACATAGTTTTCCGATGGCGTGTTCCAACTTTTATTTTTGCTATTGGTTGGCATGGATCCTTCGTTTCTCATGTCCCTAGTTTGTGGTTATGAAATTAATTGTCTGACTCTGACCTTTACTGGTAATGTGTAATATCTGCTCGATATAAGGACATGGGTGTCTTGGCAAGGACATGAGCAACACCTGCAGATTTATGATCAGTAAAGAATAGGATATTGGTTGCTGTGGTTGCATACAAATCTAGCAGTATAAAGAATTTGCTTGTGACATAGATTGATGGTTCATTTTTGTAGTTGAAAATGATGCAACTACTACTTCAAAAAAAAAAAAAAAAGTGTTGTTTAATTTGGGCAGATGCATTCCGAGTTTTTTTTTCTTTGATGAATAGAAGCATTCCCAGTTAGGTTGGAATTGCTTTTGTTGCCATTTTAGGGACAAGTGAATGCATAGTCTTTGTGGGTGCATTGTTGAGTTGAGATTTAGGCTTTGTTTGGTTATTTTTTAAGTATTCACTTAAGAATATTTTTATCATAATAAAATTACATCCCTCATAATTTAGTGTTTATTTTCTAGGTTTAGTATTGATTTGTTATCTCTCATCAAACTTGATGAGATTTGACTATATCAATTTCATGGAATTTAAAAAATAAATTTTAAAAATTTTAATTTAACTCAAATACAAAAACTTATGAATTTTATAAATTCTATAAAATTCATTTATAGCAAACACAAAGTTAATTTCCGCCAATCACCCTAGCACTCATAGCTAATTTTTCTACTAATACCATGTCTATGGATACACTATTCATGTGAAAAGAAAATAATGCATAACATAACGTTTAAGTAACACTAGAAAAATCGATGGAGGAGCGTGATTGAAGTGGTAAAATCACTTGAATTTGTAAGCTTTACGTCTGGAGATTGAGAGTTCGATCATTAGGACTGTATGGAGAGAGTGTGCTTTTAAATGGAACTCACTCGATCGGAATTAATCGGTGCTTCAAATGGGGCTTCGGATACCTGAGATAGTAACAATTATCAAAAAAAAAAAAAAATAACACTAGAAAAATCAGGCAAGCTAATATCAAAAATGAGGGAAAATATGATGAAAAGAAAATAATGCATAACATAACATTTAAGTAACACTAGAAAATTCAGGCAAGCAAATATAAAAAAATGACGGAAAATATGAATAAATTTGAGGTTTAGATTTTAATTAGATAAGCAACCCTCAATTCGAGGGTTTAGATTTTTAATTTTAGAAGACCACGACCGGTTATTTCAAATGGAAAAAAAAACGAAAATATCATATATGTTTGTGTGTGTGAAAATACTATAAATAAATTATTATTTTCATCTATTTTTTTGTATTTTAATTATTATACATTATCATAAATTTACATTTAAAATTTTAAATTTATCATATAATTAGTAATACTTTATAAAAAAATTATGATTATTTTACCTGATCAAATGATTAATAGCCGATCGAATGGTTAATTATTTGACCATTTATAATGATTTGGGTTTTAAAATACTACTGAGAATGCGTTCGGTATAAATGAATTCCACAAAAATTATGAAATTCATTTGCAATTCCAATTTTTTGTTCTTGATTTAAATAAAAACTCATCTGGAATTTTAATTTTTAAATTTCATAGAATTGGTTATAACTAAAAGGTTTTGTTTGGTTCAATTTTCATAAAAAAAATAGAATTCATTTGGAAATTAATTCCATACAAGAGTCATTTACAAATGAATTCTTGTGTTTGGTATGAAAAATGAAAAAAAAATATGGAATTCAAGGGTATCTCTATCATAATAAAAGTTTATCCCTTATTATTTGGTGTTCATTTGCATATTCCGTCAAATTTGAAAGAATTTGGTTTAGTCATAACCAATTTTATGAAATTTTTAAAAAATAAAATTTCAAATAAATTTTGATTTAAATTAAATACAAAAAAGTTTGAATTTGCAAATTGAATTTATAAATTCTTTGGAATTTATTTATGCCAAATACACTCTAAATATTTGGTTAACAACTATTAACACCCTAGTTATGGTGGTATGCATCGGGTGCACATAAGACCTGTATATTCCTTATAACTGTCACCTTATGAGAAAAAAATTAAACTGTCATGCAATACGGGGCTTAAAGGTCAATTTACCCACCCCCTCTAACTTGTATTCAATGTCCAATTTGTCCGGATTTTTAAAATTCGATCACTTTACCCACTAACTTGTAAATAACGGTCAATTTTATCCAATTTTTTCCTTTAATGAGTGGATGTTTATCAAATTCAATTTTTTTTATTTGAAATAATGCTCTAAATAGAAAATAAATGTAGAATAAAGATTATATAATATTTATTATTATAAAAAGTAATAAAAATTGAAATAAACAATAGATAAGGAAAAATACAATTTTGTGGTAATTTTAATTTTAATTTTCTCTTAAAAATTATGTTTTTTTTATTAAATTAACTTTAATTACATGATTAACGACAATTTTGGATGGTAGTTTGTAACATTCATGTGATTAAAGGAAGAAATTGGGTGAAATTGGTAATTTTTTACAAATTGGTGACTAAATGACCAAAATTTAAAAATATGGGCAAATTGATCCTTAAGCCTGCAATACGGCACCGTTTGGGTGGTCAAAGCTAAAAAGCCCAAAAGTTGAAGCATTTCTTCGAGATAATTATTTCCCCAGAGAGGAGCTCATTTTAAGATATCAATGGCGTCTATGGTATCTCTTCAACGCATTATAAACCCATTAATATTATCTCCCCAGCATGGTTCTCTACCCTCCAATCAGCATTCATCTTCTCCTCATCTTTCTTATACGCAAAACCCTACTAAATTCAAACTCTTTTGCTCCCGCACAGCTTCAGATGCACAGAAAAACGCCTTCACCACCAGGGTATTTCGTCGTAAAAAACCTTCAATTGAACGTAAAGTTGACAGCTTTAATCAAAATGGCGATGACCCACTACATAGAAACTCCACAATTGTCCTTCCAAATGTTGATTTGATAAGTCTGTGCAATGAGGGTAAAGTCAAAGAAGCTTTAGAGCATATGGGTCAAGGTGCTTCTGCTGATTATATTGTCTTTTATGCTTTATTGGATTCATGTAGGAGTTTGAAGTCGCTTGATATGGGTAAAAAGGTGCATGAGTTCTTGAGGAGGTCAAGTTTTGTTGATGATATTGAAGTGAATAATAAATTGATTGAAATGTATGGAGTTTGTGGGAGTATGAGAGATGCACGCCGAGTGTTTGACAGAATGCACGAGAGAAATATGGGTTCTTGGAATCTGATGATAGATGGATATGCAGTGAATGGACAGGGGGATGATGGTTTATTGATGTTTGAGGAGATGAAGAAGTTGGGATTAAATCTCGATGAGGAGACTTTCTTGGTGGTTTTTGCAGCATGCTCTAGTGTGGGAGCTGTTGAAGAGGGTTTGTTGTTCTTTGAAGCAATGAAGAATGAGTATGGTATTAGTCCTAGGATTGAACATTATCTTGGGATTATTGATATTCTTGGGAAAGCTGGTCATTTATGGGAAGCTAAGGAGTTCATTGAGAGAATGCCATTTGAGCCTAGTGTGGAAGTTTGGAGGGCTCTAAGGAATTTTGCACGAATTCATGGTGATATTGAACTTGAAGATCATGTTGAGCAGTTGTTGGTTGCTCTTTATCCATCAGAGGCCAGGGCCAGCAAGAAAAAAGTTGCTTTACCCCCAAGGAAGAAGCAATCTGCTATTAATATGCTAGAGGAGAAGAATAGGCTTGTTGAGTATCGGTGCACAGAACCTTACAGGGAGGAGGGGTATGGCAAGTTGAAAGGTTTAAATGGGCAGATGAGGGAAGCAGGTTATGTTCCGGACACGAGATACGTGCTTCATGATATTGATGAGGAGGCAAAAGAGCAGGCGTTACAGTATCACAGTGAGCGCTTGGCAATTGCGTATGGTTTGATCAGTACTCCTGCAAGGCAAACTCTTAGAATCATGAAGAATCTCCGTATCTGTGGTGACTGTCATAATGCTATAAAAATTATGTCCAAGATTGTTGGGAGGGAGCTTATTGTCAGGGACAACAAGCGGTTTCATCACTTTAAGGATGGAAAATGCTCTTGTGGGGATTACTGGTGAAAATTTTATTCCTTCGGTGCTGTGCTGCCATGATTGTATATGCCTTTTTTTGGGTGCATCAGAAACTATTGTATATGCCGTTAAGCACTATATGCAGTCTATTACCGTAGCAAGGGCAGTGAATACATTTCATTGAACTATAGAGATTGCAAATAATTTGAGTTGTACATTGTACTTTTAGTGGAGATTGTTGAATACATAATGACAGCGCTTAGTTTCAGTTAAAAAATAAATAAGATCCATTCTACTATGTGCAAACTAGACACGGGGAAAGAGATGCATCACTACATAATACCTCCAAAAATAATGCACTTGTTAATGCATAATCTTTATTGAAGTTGAAAATTTCTGTATTTACAATGTATTTTAGATCTATTCTTAAGAAGACATGATCACATACATAAGGAGAAACTAACCAGTTTCAGTAAAATCAATAATCGCTGTCATAATATCTGTGAAGCTAATCATTGTAATAGGTTGAGAATAGGTAGAGTGGAGATGGATATAACCTACTCAGTCGGCATTAAAATTGAATGAAAAATCTAGTTACTTCTTGTAAAAAATATTAAATGGGGTTAAGAATAGGTAATTACATTTCTCAAGAATGAAGGGATGGTTGACTGTTTCTTTTGTCTGTCACAACTTCTATTACATCTCGAGATGGAACTCTGAGGCAAGATTTCATGAGATCATAAACTGTAAAACCAATTGCAACGGATGGTACAACCTGCGAAAGTCCATCCAAGCAATTTATACAACAGTTGGTTAAAACATGCACAATAAAATAAAACAAAAAAAGGTCCAGTTTTGACACCTTCAGGTAGTTGATGCTTAGTCCTGAAAATAACTGCTTCCACCCTTGCTTTTGAGCAATCATAATAAGGGTCTCCATTGTTCCTTTCAATTCTGCAGAACTGGAAGTCGCAAGCCTTTGGACCTAATAACAGATCACCATGAGTTTTCCTTGTTTAAATATGTTCCAAATTGAGTGGTGTAGGGAGCTGGAAGCTGATTATACCTGCATCTGCCTTCTTACAACATCAAGAGGGTATGTGAAGGTCTGGCCCATCAAACCAGCAACAGATCCACATACCAGTTTCACCGTAATATCTTTCCTGTGCTCCTCAGGAACATGGCGTTTCATTTCCTCATAGAAGTAAAACTTCAGACCAGCATAAGGGAAGATCCCATAAAGTGACGGAGCTGAAAATGATTTCAAAGTACCATTAAAACCTCAAAGAAATGAAGAGCAGCAGTGAACGTACAATACGAACACATCTCAAGACTTCCAATACATACCAACGCCACGATAGAGACCTCTAATTCCAGATTCTTTGAATGTCTTTGAGAAACAGTCATAAATTCCTCTATAAACTTGTTCAGTACGGAGTACCCTGGGCATGTTCATTTTTGAAGGATTAACAACCTGCACTATCAAATAGAACTCGTTTCAAGCAAACATAAGGAAATTGTAGCTATCAACCTAAATTTTCAACTTTAACAATTCCTCATTTCATAAGAGGAGGGAAAGGAGGAGAAAGACACCCTCATAAGTCCTAGAGATTAAAAGGACTAATCAAACCAAGTAACGGCCATCCAACCTCAGCACTCCTACTCAAGACTAAAGCACCATTGCAAGGATGTCCAGTCATATGCCTAAGGAAGAGAGAGATATTAATTATATACCTGGTAAGCCAATTTGGTTCGCACTAAATCGAGAGGATAAGTAAAAAGCACCGCTGTCCCTCCAGCAAATGATCCTGCCACAAGATCAAGTACTGGACCCTTGTCAACATCAGGATAACTGAGTATGATCCATCTACGATATTGCTCATAAGTCATATAATGTAATGCTGCGTAGGGAACAATCCGAGCAACGCTGGCTCCATTCCCTCTGTAGAGAAAACCCCAATATAAATGAGCACAACACAAAAACAGAGAAGACAGATGTTGTAGAAAAAATGGCAATAACTAGGTGATGCACCTGTAGAAACCCATAATCCCTTCTGTCTTTGCAATCTTTCTTATGGATCCAAACAGTCCTATAGTCTTGAATTCATCTCTTCTGGTCTGAAAAAGACAAATTAATCAGCTCCCTTTTCAAATATTAGGAAATATATTGGCAATGGCAACTAAAACACAGAATTTGCATTTGGTGATAACAAAAAGGCCCAGAAATGATAAGACAAACTAATACTACAGAGAACATACACAAACTGAAATCTTATCAATCTAATGTACTTGGAAAGATGAACCAATACTGGAAGTATAAAAAAAAAAAAAAAGGATTTCATACAAATGCTTGTTTTTAATTGAAAAAAAAAAGAAGTCTTCAATTTGTTACTTATTATACTGCTCTGGTTAATGATTGTCTAGAAAATAACTCCAAACTAATAATAAATCATATCAAGAACTCCCAACTAGCAATTTGGCAACTTTAGTCAAATCAAGCACATGATCAATCAATTGAAAACCCGATTCTCTGATGATAAAAGCCGTAAAGAAACATTATAAAGAGTAAGAAAACAAATGAAAAGAAGCAGCAAAGATATGATCAATCTTGAAAATAGAGAAAACAAAGAATCGAAGTACCTGAAACAAAATCTTGACACGCTCAAGAGGAGCAACAACAGTCTTAGCAAAACCACCAGCAACACCTCCAGCAATTAACTCTTTAGCAAAAACAGGCATTGACTCTATTATCCCATCCAAGAACATACCCATTTCTCTTTCTTCTCTCTTCTTCTTTCCCATTATTATTATTATTATTTATAAACAGAGAGAAAGAAAAAAGAAAGAAAGAGTCTTTGGGTGGAAGTTTTCTTCTCTATTTAGAGAGAGGAGAGCAAGCAATGATTGACTGGTTTTGGAAATAAAAGTCAGCTAAGAAAGAAAGAAACGTTTCTATTGGAACCAAGAACAGTTGAGTAATTAGTGTTAGGAAGGGAGATGGGATTCTTTTTTTATATATGTTTTGGACAGCTGCCTGACAATTCTTCTGTGAAGCCCACCATTTCATTTTATTTTATTTTATTTTATTTGATCATCTTATTATTCTTCATTCATTTGTAAGCAGTGTTCGATTATTATTGGCATTTCATCTTTATACTTCTCCAGCCACTAATTTTTCTTTTCTTTTCTTTTTTCTTTTTTGTTTCTTTTTATTGTTGATTAATGTTTTCGTGGTTATTCTTTTTTTTTCCCTTCTTTAAAAGTCATCACCTCTTTTTTTTTTTACTATTAATAATTTTTTGATTGGATAATGTTTTATTGCCAATTTGGCCATGTTTTTATAAACTAGGATGTGCATTGAAAGTTATTTAAAACAAAAAGAATATGCAGAAATTCTCAAGCATGAGGTTTATTCTTAAAATATTTTATTCCTCAAGTCATCATATCATTGATTTCAAAGGAGATTTTTCTTTCCATTATTAAGGAGGAAGTGTTTCATCAATTTTTTTTTCATACGAGAGCGGGGAACACTGCTAGATGCGCGCCTAGGACATCCCGCATCTCCTCCCGCCTAACGTGGCAGGACTCCTTTTTTCTTTTCACTGCAATTATATATATACAGTGTTTAAAAAACCAAATCGGAGATTGAACTGGTGAGCCCAACGGTTCAAGGTTCAACCGGTTTAGGGATATAAGATAATTTTTAATTTTTTTTTGATTTTTTTAAATTTTTTTATATGTAAATCAGTCTAACCGGTTAAAATAGGTCAAAAACTGATCAAATCAGGTTCAACCTTAAAATCTGGTTATTAGTGTTTTTCGGATCAGACTAGTCACCGGTTGGTGGTTCAACCGGTCTGACCGGCCGGTCCGGTCCGGTTTTTAAATCAGTGTATATACATATGCATAGATTAGTTTTCCAAGTTTTATTTTTTTTTATTATACTTACGTGATACGAACAATATAGATGTGACTAAAAACAAGATTACTTGCCAACATTTTTATTTATAAAATGACTTTTAACATGATATAACTCTATTTATTTATTAGATAATAAATAAATAATTATATTTTATAATTTTATGTGTAACACATTTATTAATATTTTATCTCTCGTAAAATATTAAAATTAAATGTTTTATTTTTAATTATATGGTTAATTTTAATTATAGTTAAAATTAAAAATCAATATGAATAATCTTTATCAGTCTTTTATTTACTTTTGAATTTAAAATAAATTGAATCAAATTATTTATAGGATTTTAGTTTATAGTAAGTCAAACTACTCTATCCAATTGATTTTCAAATAAGTATGTAAATGAATTGAGTTGCGTAAGATCAATTTGTAGTTCAACTTTAGTTTCTTCATGACTTTATTAATTAAACGAGCCAAACTAAGTTAATTTTTGTGTTTGTCTTGGTAAACGAGTTGGCCTTAAACATTAATATTTTTGGTTTACAATTTGATTAAGAGTTTGTGAGATTGTAAATTTAAGAGTCTATAAGTTTGTTGGTTTATTTGTTCATTTACTACATTATTTTAATTAATAAAAATAATCCTTATTATATTTATAACCAT